>BHDV01070431.1:52490-73422 GCA_005406045.1 Adoxophyes honmai | reverse complement strand
ATAGGTAATTTTCGTTACACAAAAGACGCGATCGTGATTTTGTTTTTATTAACCCTTAATTTATGTACAATTTTTTTGAAACTCTCTCACATAGTACTCTTTTTTCTCTTTGTACAATAAATAGTTTTTGACTTACATAGTTAGGACGAAAGAAAAATCGCCAATTCCATAGGTAATCCAACATTTCAACCGTACTACCAGCAGAAAAAACGCAAATAATTTAAACCACTCAAGACTAAACGATGTTTTAAAGGCCCGTTTCTTGCGTAAAGCGATCAATTCCGCGGCTCGTACGTTTGGGGATGAGCGGGCTGCAAATTGCTTTTCGTGTGTCGAATTAACGCGGACGTCCGGCCTCCTGCGGCCTCTAGGGCTGCCATCACAGACTTATATCGAAATAGATACCGCGAGTTCCTGCATTTGTATGAAAACCAAGCGTGCCACTTTTTCTCTACAGTAGGTAAAGTCACATGAGCGCTTTAGTGGTGGGAATGGACAGTCCGAGTGAAACCCATTCAAGTCGCCGCCTTATTCAAGTTATCCTGTCTCTAAACAGTTAAACCTTATCTAAGTGGTATAGAACTAAATGAAATCGCGTCAAAGGAAGAGCATTGCTCTCCCTTTTGGCTCCATTTTGGGACGCGAAGTACATACACTTGAGTCATCTATTTCGATATAAATCTGGGGTTGCCATCCTTTAAATGGCAACGAAGCCACAGACCACACAAAGGTTGCCCTTTTAATTATAAGCAGCCCATTAAGGGTACTTTCCTGATGTAAGTGACCCTGTTTTGAACTTGCATTTTAGGAAGTTGCGTTTTGAACTAGCAATTAGGAAGAATCTTCTTAGTTTGGGTTACAAGGTATGTGCGATTCTTCAATTGTCATTAAGATGTCATATACAGTTGTAATTGGAGCATTATTTGTTTTCAAATGTAAATCATGACAATATTTGTGTGTAGGAAAGTTTAAGTTACAAATACCATTTGTTGGTTAGTTGCATTAGGAGTGTTGCTTTAGTAATACTTCAGAATAAAATTAAACACCAGATAGGTGCACTAAGATAGTACTTACGTAAAAATGACTGCGTTTACGGAATTACGACTGCACTTGACATAAATTACTATGTCACTGTGGGCACTTGAGATTGTTGTAGTTTTTTTTCCATTACGGCAAAGGCAAAGGCCAAAAGCCATACAGCCATGTCTTGTTTGTAACCACTTGAGATGTAAAGTATGTTTTTTTTTAAGAATAAAGAGCAAAGGTAAAAGGCAGCCCTGCCAACTATCAACTAACTTCTCGCCACGGCTGCGCGGATACGAAATCTCGGGTATTACGCTAATTGTTGCTGCCTAGCACTTCTGACAGTTGGAATTGTTGTGTTGGCCTCTGGTTTGACGAGTCATTGCTACGCTGAAGAACTTTATATTTATATAATAGGACGAGGGATAACCAACGAATTTCTCGTCAACCTTAATAACGCATACAATCACTCCTTTGTTTCCAAATAAGGTAGGCAAGGCACACGAAACGTGATATTGACAAAACCAAAACTATTCAACGGTTCGTAGCCACGTCTAGCATAGTTTTAGGTTCGAAAGAGATGGATGAGTCATAATAGTGACAGGTTGCTAGCCTATCGCCGAAAGCATATTTAGTATCAGATTCGACATTATTCGTGTTATATCAAAACCTATTTCCTTAGTCGCCTCTTACAACAGCCACGGAAGGAATGGAGAATTATTATTATAACCCGACACCTCACACGAAAAGTATAATTTTTGGTATATTTTCGTGTATATTTTCTACAAAATCTTGCTTGTCCTACACTACCGGAACGACTCCTGTGATACTCATGCTGATCATAAGTATCCCAACTTAACACGTTCTCTGTGCATGCACCACATGTGATGTATAATACATCATGTATTTCGAGGCACTGATGACACGTGAGTGCGGCACATATGATGCACTGTCCTTTGTTAATACTATGAGCTGATCAAAATCTGCACGTGTGATCTAGATCATATTCATTTGCTTGCACGTATGATAAAAATAGTAGGTAATAGTGCGTATGGGGCGCCTGGGGACTTATTATTTAATGAAATATTCCGACCCAGATCAATTAAAATAAAAAACTGCACGTGTCGACTATTTTTTGGCTGCCAGCTTCACAGGGAACGTGTTAAGGCACGCTGAACCACGTCTTACCCTATTTGGCAGACCGCCCCTTTAAACATGAGACTTTGATGTTACTTTTAACTTAAACTTAGTTCGGGATTTGTTAAACATGCACTTTGCAATGAACGTGATCATGTTGCAGTTTCTTGAAACTCAAAAATCTACAGGGATGCTATTTCTCTCAGCGCGCATCATTCGTAATATATAACAATTGCAAGTTTGTACACCTACCCACACCCAAAGTAATAATACTTTGTATAAAACTTCATCTATTCCCCTTCTATGTTGTAAATCTCCGTGAAATTACGATCCTTTTGAGGAATTCATTGGCTATAAAACGTTAACGAGTTTGACCAGTCGTTTTCAGGGATTGAATTTCGACGGATAACCTATGTCTTAGGAAATATATCTTGTTATCACCATAAAAAAAAGTTACGAGGTACTCCAGGCCCGACTTTACTGACACCTCGGGGAGCCGTGTGTTCATCTTATAGTTTTAAATTGTGCTTTATGGCTATATGCGATATTAAGTTTTTACGGGCGTCTGTCGGAGGGCTGCGGAAGTCAAATTTATACGAATAATTTCACGTCTTTCACATCAATATGGGGTGCGCTTCGCTGTCGTTTTAACTCTGCATATAACTTCATACATTCCGCGTTTATGATTGATTTATCGCTCTGTGGAGAATTATAGCTGCTTCTGGAATGACGCGGAAAAATGGAGCATAAATAATGTTATATCTTCGGGGTTTGTTTGAAAATATTTTCGGGTTCATTCGAACAACGATGGTAGATGCTGTGCTACTAGGTACTACTACACTAAAACAATGACAATGTTTTCCTGGAGTCGTAGATACGGTTGTACCAATTTATTTCAGACCCTATATAATAACTGTGGCTTCATTCACACGTCTGACCAAGATACCAACCTGACAAACAGTATGTTGACGTTGTAATGAGCTGTCTCCGTATGCAAGACCTCCGCATGCGAGTGGTTATAATGTCTCGCATGCGAGGCTGCCGCGACGGCCGCGAGCCGCTGCGAGCTGCCCATGGCCCAGCCGAGCGGGCTGCGCTGCGCCGCGGCGCCCGCCAGCCGCCAACACCACCACCACCGGCCCCACCGAGCCACAACAGCACCGCGCGACACCGCACGCGCGACTGATTCTCAAAACAAAACACTGTTCCTTTTTCAAAATATCTTTCTTCAAAAAAGAGCATAGAGTACGCTTCGCTTCTTTCCAGCCAGTTACATCTGAAACAAAATTCGAGTTTCAAACCGCTGTGAAATAATTACGCATTCAGTTACTTAATTTCAATTAGGGACCGTTTAATTTTAGTCAAAATGCGTTCGGCACGCGTTCCGTTACGGGAAACGAATTAAGAGTATTCCAGTGTCGAACGGCACGTGATCTAACTGTGAAGTTTCCCGCGAGTCGCCACAATAACTCTAATTAAACGGGCTAATTCTCGCCCCAAACAACTTCGGGAATTACAATTGCAAAATGTTTGCAGACGAGATAACAAACTTGCGGGAATAATTCTGAACGAAGGCTGTTTATTAATTGCGATTGTTTATAAGGCTATTTATAGCCGTATAGACTTCGTTCGTATTTGGGTTGTCTTGTATGAATTACTCTTGAGACCGATGAATCTAGCGCGGGGTTGCCAACTAAGTTACATATTTCACCTTTTTAGTGATTTCATGTTATCAACGTTTTCTTTAATTTTTATTCCATTGTCTGGAGCAGTGTAAAATTTGCTACCTACCTACTTTTTGTGCTGGTTTAAAATTTACATCTCTCAAAAAAACAGTGTGGTTAATAATATTTAAATATCCTTAAAATAATCTATATATTTTTTTGTAAGATTCATTAACTGAAGTTTTGCATAAGTCTTAAAAGTACTATTTTCCAGTGAGTATTTTTCGATCTTATACGATGTATTTAATGTTAATTAAAATATACTACAAGTTATAATTTTCGTACAAACTTTACTAACAATTTCCTTTAACAAATTGCAATTTTCTAAACACATCACTTCAAACATTAAAAAACTAAACTCGTCAACTTTCAACTTCCTAACTTACCCAATACCCGGCCACAGATAAGCACATAACTCAGTTTAAAAAAAAACTTGACACTTTTTAATTCCGCGCGACGATAGTTCGCAAACTTTCCGTGCTATCCTATCGGGGCTCGCGACACGCTCCACCGAGAGGGCGCGACTGAATGACGGAAAACCACCCCGACTCGCGACCACTAACTTGATTGGACCCAACGTTTGAGCCAATGCCTTTCAAATAGGGAATTAAGTTATAGCTAGGCTGTGTGGACTTAATCCCGCGGTCTAGCCCGTTAGGAACTTAAAGAGGTTATAAAGATTTAACTGTTTGCTTTTGTTGGTATTGTGTAAGTTCTAATAACTAGTTTCTGTTTTTTTTAGTTTAAATCACATTAGAATTCGCTTATCGCTATCCCATAGAAACTAACCATTATTTACTTAGATTTTACGATTATTAAAAAGGAAAAAGTCTGTTAGTCATGTGAACGATTCAAGTCTCTCGATATACGAATTTAATTTTAATAGTGATGATTATAACTTATTGAAAAAATCTAGTCACAAACATACAATTACCAAATCGGGCCGTTTGAAGTTATTCTAGTTATGCGTATGGCAATGCCGTCAAGTGTGCAATAAAAAATACCGTTATCACTTATCAATCTGTTCCATGTAAGCCATATCTTTTGATTTAAAAAATCTCCATAGTCATTGGTTTTTCGTTGTCCTGTTTGGATGTGTACGATAGCACGATATGCGACTCGATTGACAACAGCGAAGTCGCACTCGTTTGTTTTCAATATCGGTTTGAATTTAGAAGCATTTTGTAATTGTTCTGCTTGTGTAAAGAAAGGTTGGATGTGGTGTAACTGGCCAGTGATATTCAGACGTCTCGGTTTAAATTTGGAGCGTTAAACTTTTAATTCGAGTTGTGAAGTTGTCGGCCAACATTGGTGTATTGGCGTCGTTTGGCGCGTCTGGTGCAAATGTGGGAGTTTGGAGGCCCGGCTCTCCCCTGAGCGGTCGTCCCGTCCCGCCCGAGGTGAGCATTGCTTTAACGGAACTAACTTTTGCCCGTGACTTTGCTTGTAATGGTTTTAAGAGCTATTTCTAATCTTCTCGTAACTATATGTCCATACTACGACGCGCCATTGCTTTGTAGTAATATGTTTTTTTATGTTCCATTTAAATCACTTTATGTGCAACTGTGTACTGTAAATACTTAGTATCCTTATCTTCGTATAAGTTACGTTAGTCATTGCGATAGAGTTTGTTTTAAACACATGTTTATGATTATGTTTATCAATATTTTATCATAAAGATTACTTAAAACATTACAGTCCCCGGCATCTAACGTGGCAAAATTTTAAGTAGTAGTTTAAGTAGTACCACTACTTAAAATTTTCCCAAGTGGGATTCCGGGGTCCATCTACATGGTGCTCGTGAGCATTGCGAGAGATTTCAACCACGAATTCCAGAGGCTATAAGAAGTACATACATACATACATACATAACCGTCACGCCTTATTCCCTGCGGGGTAGGCAGAGACAACAGAGCGCCATTCGCATCTATTCTGACATACTTCTCTCGCTTCACTCACATTCATCACTCTTGTCATACACGCTCGACGGTTTCGGGTACTCCTTATTTGGGCTTTGTTTAGTACATCGCCGATCTGGATAAGAAGTAATAAATGTTATATGAACTTAGGTCGAAACACGATTTTTTTTTATAATTTTCATACATAATAATTGCTAATGTCGTATAAACGTGCCTTAATAATAGTAAAAAAATCGTTTTTCGACCTAAGTTCATATAACATTTATTACTTCTTATAGCCTCTGGAATTCGTGGTTGAAATCTCTCGCAATGCTCACGAGCACCATGTATATTTAGTTCAAAAATACTCATGTTTGGACTTTTGTACCTGCTGACTGTATCGATACTTTGTAATCTTTTTCTTTCTAATTTCTTATGCATAATTAGACTGTTCTAATGCATGAGAACCGTGAAATGTTATGTCAAACGCTAACTGACACATTATAAACATTACAACCAACAATCTACAAAAGATAAATAAATTATCTTATTTTTGTGAGACATCTTGATTTCGTATTTAATAGTTTATATCTTTACTACTAATACCTAGTCAAATGAACAATTTAAGACACTATTTTTGTTTTCCATAAAAAAAGTCACTCATAATGGTTTGCTTGATCTACTGTCTACACGCAACCACACATCGTAGCCCTAGTGCGTTCTCAGAAAGACTTATATCCTCGATAGACCATTGAATCTAAAACTTTGATTCGCAATACATAAGGTTTGATTCAAACTGGCCCATATTTAAAACATAAGTCTTTTACTTCGTTGTGTGTTGCCATCTAATCACTGGCCAGCATCATCTTAATTGAAACTGGAAACCGCGTTGCCCTTTGCCTTCCCAGCAATTAAAAAAGGGGTTTCAGTTAGAATGGGAGCGAAGAATCGAATGGAAAGCTATAAAGTCCTTTTCAAAGGAAAAATATTACAACTTTCCTTGTCAATTAATGCAATGTCACAATGACGTTTACTGTGAAATTGTTCCATGGTTGAATTAATGATAAGTATCGTTACGTGCAATTTCAACGCTAAAGTAAAAATCAATGATTTAATATGAAGCTTTAATATCTTCGAAATAATGATAATATTAACCTATAAATACAGCACAATAATAAGTATCATCCCTCAAACGTCATCTATGCAATCGTGACTAAACTACCACTCTACAACTACCCCGCATAGTTCATTTACACCTTTGTACATTTTTTATTCCTCTCAGTTCCGACCAAGGTCCTCTTATCGTCTCGCGAAAGACGGATGGTGTAAATCCGCTTTACTCACAATGTAACCTACGATTTTTCATCTTTTTCATCCCTTAATGCCACCGGCTGTGTCACGTCATCTTTCCAGTGGCGGCGGTGTCATAACATAATACACTTCCTTGACCCTTTAGATAAGATAGAAAGGAAAATTTGCTAATAGACTCTGTAGAACGCTTTTGTCGGTGTATCCCTTTTAAGTATGGCAGTTTGAAAACCCTATTGAAAAGAAAAAACAAATCAAATCTTTTTTTACCATATGTACCACACATACCTCGATACAGTTTACATAGGTAGATCTAGGTAATATGACAAAAACTAGTTGGGCCATGTTGAAAAAGTATCTTTGTACTTTTTTCACATCGAAGCCAAAATTATATTCAGAATCGTGGACGCTCTCGATACAAGCTAAAAAAATGGGGACAATTTTTCAGACAAATTTTATTATCCAATACCGTGTCCCTGACCCCCATACTAAGTGTATGAAAAAAAGAAAAGGAATGAGAAAAACATTGTTTTTTTAACTACAGGTCTGTATCGGTTATTTATGCCTTTGATTCTGAATAAATAAAACAGTTTAGGCCCACCCAGTTACATCCTCTATTGCTCGATGTTATATTCGATTTTCAAATCAAACAGCACTTCAAACTTTTTCTTTTTCCAACCACGAAGATGCCAGTGCTAAAGCGAATAAAGACGAGCGACAGGAGAAGGTCTTGGTCTTGCCAATATAAATATTGCATTCGGGTAAGGTTCAAAAAAATTGTACCTAGTTAAGGGCTTTAATAAAAACAAAAGTTAATTGATTCTTTTGTGTTACGACAATTACCCATACATTTTGTATAGGTAATTTTCGTAACACACGTGACGCGATCGTGATTTTGTTTTTATTAACCCTTAATTTATGTACAATTTTTTTGAGCCTTACCCATTCTTCAGACTCGACTCGCCTTTGTTGATCCGGTTACACAAAGTTTTTAATATTGGCTATATAAAAATAAACAAAAAGCATTTCTTTTGAGAAATCGCCCGTTTAAAAAATACGCTATCGACTGGATGCTACTTATTTGTTGTTGAAAAGATTTAACGTAGTTCAATGCTTTCCTGCCAATTTTTTTTGTGAGTTTACGAAAAATGACGCTGCCGTGTTGGCAATCAGTCATTCATTGACTTTTTTTTTTGTTTTGAAATTAGTTTTTGTGAAATTCCGCAATGGCTGCAACTCAAAGTGGTTGCAAATATCAAATAGGTATCGCAAAGTAGGTATACCTAATTTTTCGACTCCCAGCATAAAAATTAAATAGCTTTCCTTTATTAGTACAAAAATATTGCTGCTTAAAATTCATAATGTACATAGATTTGCAAAATTAAAAGTGGTGGTGGATACCTATCAATTTCTTCCATGGATGTCGTAAGAGACACACTAACTAAGGAAATAAGTTTAGGTATGCTTTAGGAGATAGGTTAGTAACCTGTCGCTCTTATACCTCATTTATCTATGTAGATATGTATAAAATAAATAACTATGACTAGCACAGTTACCTGGAACAATTTAATTAGATTAAAAATCTCGGAAAGCCACTGTTTCGTCGAAATTTAACTAGGTAATGGGCTAGTTCTCGGGAACATGAGCCGTGCGATGAAACGAACTCCCGCGGTTCCTCGGCCTGTTAATGAATGGCTGGCCTTAATTAGATCACCTAATATGATTAGCTGTGGTATTCTAATTGCATTTGTCCGTTACATCATCCTTTGCCCGAAATTGTGCGTAAGTAAAAATGCTGTTTGTTTGAAGCTGAGAGAAATTGATTTATCGGATACCCGATTTTGCAATGTACACAACATTGTGTAATTTTGAAATACAATCTGTTTGTTAATTATTAAACATTTTGTGTAAAATGGTTCGCTAATGCTGGCAACACCAACAAGAAATTATTGTGATGGTAGTATTGTTTTAGGACGTTCATTCGTTTTCCGTTCTTATCATAACTAAAATCAGCGACATAAAACTTACAATTTGTATACTTTAAACAAATAAATCACGGTTTATGAACTATAATATTCCTCACAATACGGCATGGAGTGCATTTTACCATATCGGCCGATTCATCTCAGCTATTTCCTTCGGGATGTTATTGTGCCGCACCACCCGTGCGTGGCAACAATGCTGCTCGGATTTACTTCACTTAACTTTGTGCGTTACGATGTTGCCTACTCTCAAAACTTAGTGAAAATGTGGTAAATTTTACTATGCTTCCACTACGTGGTATTAAACCGGCACAAGTTCAGTTACATTTCCAACGATCGTGGCCTTTCCCATTCAGTATATCGCTATCTTTGGTTTGCTAATCGCGTCCCAAACGAGATCGACTATAACTGTCACTGTCAGAAAATGACAGTCTAATTTACGCGCGAATCGAGTCGCATGCGTTGCCATGCTGAGTCGACTGGTCAACATTGTTATTTACTTTTTTCTAGTATCAATCTAGAGATAGAATATTTGTTACAAGCTAAAGGCAAGACAAAAAAATGAACATAAAGTTATAGCTTAAGTAGTTATAAGTATGCTGAGATAACATGATTAGTAAGTAAACATGTCGGACATTGTTATTATTACTGTCGCTCAGCTTATTATAATCTGCCATTTTGCCATTATTTTGGGCAACGCGTAATCCTCCCTACTGCGCGACTACATCAGCTCTTTTCTTTTTTCTGGGTTGGCAACACTGATATTTCGATTCCAGATTCAGATCAATCATGGTCGTGTTTACGTTTCATTAGTTGGTGAAATTAGAGGCGACGTAAACATCGGTTTGGATGGAAAAATTTATATGTTACAAGCTTTTGACATTGTGTTTAATGTTCCTGAGTTCATGTTGAAAGTAAGGAATGAAATTTAGAATACTGTCTTTTTAGTGTAGTTATATCTAAAAAGTATAATAATTTCCAGGCTTTATCGGGTTTCAAATACGATCATCATATTGTCTGTCAAGGCTTTGCCGCAGCCATGAAACCTACAAAGAGCTAACGCAACGATATTGTAATATCCAGAGATCGTAAAATGCGAGCGAAATGAATTAAAATGCCCTATGACATTAACGCAGAACCCTAATACCTTAGTAACAGTATCTACAAGTAGATAGGTTTAGGTACTGTTGTGGTTTTGCCCGGCAATTTTAAGTATCAGTTTGTTTAATAAGCTAAATTAAAACGTCACCACAGTTTTTAACCCGTAGAAGGAGAAATTAAGCCGGATTAAAATAGAAATGGCGATGTTAGTGGTTCATATGTATTTTTAATCAATTGGCTATTTTTGTGTTCGCGTGTTTCCGGGACTCCATTTGCACGCCTCTTGTAAATAAATGATCATTTAGGTGTCGTTATGTGAGACCAATGACCCGAGCGATGCACGCGAGGCTATTTGCAAAGGGTAAACGTCCATTGACATCTGTTACAAACTTTTTAATGACATCTTCCTACTAAATATACATACCGTTGGATGTTAAAGTTGGATTCCTCTGAGGCTTAAAAACACTGGCCATCAAGAACGCCGTTTGAAATTGGAAATACCTTCGTCTTTACGGGCTATGGTTTTAAATCACATTAGGAACAAAAGTTTCGACTAATCATTCATACTGGCTAGTAAATTAAAAGACCATTAGAAAAAAAACCGGCCAAGTGCGAGTCGGACTCACGCACTGAGGGTTCCGTAAACGATACGTAAGTAAACGATACCTTGATGTAACTTACAGCCAACGCCATCTAGTGACAGATTTTCGAACTAATGATAAATTTTTATTTTTATTAATTAAAAAAAAACTACTTGGTAGATTTTGTTCAAACCAATTTTCGTTGGTAGTTTTTATAGTAATGTACATCATATATTTTTTTTAGATTTATCACTCTTTTATTTTAGAAGTTAGAGGGGGGGGGACACAACTTTTTCAACTTTGGAAGCGTCTGTCGCGCAAACGATACACTTCAGAAAAGTATGACGTTAGAAACCTCAATATCATTTTTGAAGAGCTATCCATAGATACCCCACACGTATGGGTATGATGAAAAATTTTTTTTTGAGTTTCAGTTCCATGTATGGGGAACCCTAAAAAATTGTTGCTTTTTTTTTAATTTTGTGTCAAAATCTTAATGCGGTTCACAGAACACATCTACTCACCAAGTTTTATTAGTATAGCTCTCATAGTTTCCGAAAAAAGTGGCTGTGACATACGGACAGACGGACAGACATGACGAATCTATAAGGGTTCCGTTTTTTGCCATTTGGCTACGGAACCCTAAAAAATGTACCTACGGAGTTTAAATTTGGAACCTTTTAGCTGTCGTCTGCTATTGATGTCTAGGCTTTATATTTAACAGTCCAAGTTGTGGATCAAACAACGCCAAGCAATCAAGTAGGTATAATACAGCTTGATCACGGCGCAGTAACGGTCGGCGGTTAACGACAGTCAATCCCTCGTTTAACGAACTTAAATTAAACGTTAACTGCGGGATATATCCTTGTTTGCGTGAATTAGTCACTACCAAAGTGGAAAAAAATACAGCCGAGTTCCAAGAACTTCTAAGAAGTGACAAAAATAAATGAGTAGGGTACACGCATCTACAAGACAACCTAGCCAAGCTAACCCCAAGAGACGTGGTTGTCGCTAATCAATTTGTCAGTCAATAAATACAGCGTTACATTTTCTTGTGTAACATTTTATTTCTAGTTATCTCTGGAGGCTGAGCCCCTTATTTTTTCGCAATCAACCGCCGAATCCAATTCGATGCCGGATATTTCATTTGTGCCGTTTAGTGTAATTTCCAGTGCGCTCTTTTTGCGAATAATTTTTTATCTGGTTAGTAAAATTGTCAGTTCCTCTCTTTTAATTTCAAAATGTAACTAGGTAGTGAATTATAAAGACCTAAGTATGAATATTCGGACAATGAACTTTTTGTAGAACCGTCACGACAACCCATAGGTATACAAGTTACTTTCACAGTGACTTCAGAATTCTTCAATTGTTCCACTTTCGAAGTAAATTGAAACCACAAAAGTTGACGCGTGGTGTTGAGTTTAAAATAAGACCTCTCCATGTCTGCTGTGGACGTCGTAAGAGGTGACTATGGATTTAGGTTAAGGTTTTAGGCGATAAGCTGGCTACCTGTCCTGTCACTGCGGTACTTCTTACCTTAAAACCTGAAAATTACACTAGAAAGTCGCTACGAAACGGGAATACAAGCGTAATGTACATACATACGAAAGTATCTACTGTCTTTCTTTTTTTTGATATCATAGCAATCACCATCTCCCTCAGACTACCCCAATCCTAGGCAAATCGATGCGTTGCCACCCCAGCCCAAGAGGTCTAAGTAATGCCCAGTAATTTTACCGCCTTTACCCTCAGCGCCGGAACACAACAGCACTCGCACTGCTGCTTTGCGGCCGAACTATGACAAAAGACGGTGGTGACACGTTTCGCACGGAATTAGTTCAAGGCTTCAAACATACGTCACGTCAAACCTAGTTATAAGTTATAACCAGCCAGCTTTTATCCAATGACGTCAAAGGCGTCTTCAATTGTTCTGCTAAAACGGTAATTGTAGATCGATGTGAATGAATAATAGAGCTTAAGGCAACTTACCGGTTGGGCCACGTAGCTGTAGGCAGTTGTCATTTGTTGATAATGGTGTCTTCATTGACATAGTTACCCAGTTGGCAGTATCGATTCCTTTGTTGCAAGCCTTTTAATTATTAATATGGGAAAGAGTTTTTACGTCGGACCTGGTATTCTTATAGCTTGACACGTTGCAACTTAATTTCAATAACTACGCATTATGTCCGTGGTCGAGTCGGGTTTAGAATAACACCTCCATTTCTTCCGTGAATGTCGTAAAAGGCGGCTAAAAGTCTCCCCACATTAGTCGACGCCTCTTCGGCAAAATGCGGGTAGAAAAAGCGTTATGTCAACGCAATAAGGGCGAACAAGACGTCAAACGGCTCGGCTCGTTCGACCGAGAATGGCCGAGCCAATTCACGTCTTGTTCGCCCTTATTGCGTTGACATAAAGCTTTTTCTACCCGCATTTTGCCGAAAAGGCGTCGACTGGTTTGGTGAGACCCTTAGGATAGGTTTAGGTATGTTTTAGGTGACATGCTAACAACCCAACAACGTTTGCATACATTTACCTAATCTACGTTTTAACCAAATATTACGCTAAAATTGGTTATTAAACGTGAAACAGTCATTGTTTGGACTATGTAACCTTTCGTGTGCCTCATTTTGGAAATACGGGCGTGATGTTTATGTATGTACCGTCACGAACCGGGATTGTCGAGCCACTTGCCACTGTTTGCAATTTAGACGTGTAATCAATGACCGATGTGACCGACTAGATGTTAGCTATTGGAATAGTATTACACGACCAAGTTACAAACATAGATAAGTGGCTCAACAATCCCGGTTCGCGATGGTACACTCACAACAAATTATCCCTGACGCGCCATTGAATCTATTTACAATTAACATCACACTGACATTGCATTACTCGACAAAGGAAATCTTGATTAGGTTTATTATGACAACATTCTGCGGTGGGTCAGGAATCATTTGAATCAGTGGGTATACGACAAAAAAAAACTAATTATAGTCACATATGTTTTATTTTCCTTCACAAACAAAAAATGACGATAATACAGCGCCTAAAAGGTTTGTGTGACCTGATGACGTCACTACGAGTATATTATGGTAAAATTTTTACTTAGACGTGACGTCACAAGCACCCACTCCGAAAGTTTGATGACATATAACTTTGTCGATGTTTAGTTATTTGATAAACCAAAAAACAGTCGACATCTCTATTGTAGGGGAAAACAGGGTAATGGGAGTCAGCGGGCAATGGGAGTCACCCACACTACCACGAAACGCTACATGAGACCGACGCGTAAACAGCGTCCTCAGCCCCCGCTACGGGCCCCCGCGCAGCCACGAATGGCTCGCGCCAGTCGGCCCACGAGCCTCTGAGAAACGAACGTGTTTTGTTTTTGCGCTCCGCTGATGTAATTTTACGTAAATGCAAATTAGAAGGTAACTGCCTAAAATCTTGCAGTATGCGATTATGACATTTACATTTACGTAGTTAGACGTTTCAAGTTGTCATGTGCAGTTCAGATTAAATCAGTGTATTAAAGTTTTTTTTTATTTTTATTTTTTAGTCATTAGTGTAGTTGTGGGAAATGAGAGTCAGATGACTCCCATTACCCGCAAGTGGTTACCATTACTTACAACTAGTAAAACAACGAGATGTGGTACAGGTGTACCTCGTGTCAAGGGCGTCGCCAGCCGATGGCCCAGGGGGGGGCAAGTTGATATGGAGAATGAGAAAAATATGAAGCCGATAGTCATAGTCAGGATTAAAATAATTAATTGATAGTTAAACCTATTTTAATTTCATTTAAATTTTCCAGATAATTAGCCAGTGATATTCCTCTCTCCTTTATCTTATTATCCATCTTTCACCTCTCGCGAGAAAGCCCGGTAACAAATGCGGTATCATAGCTGCGTAGTAAGCGGAAAAATTAACTGAGGGCGACGATTAGCGGAATCCCTAGTTTTAACTAAGTTTAATAGGGCATCGGTAAAGTAACGAAAATATCTAATTTTATGGGAATAAGATGCTTGTATTGTACCATTTCTAAATCTGCATAAAATTTTAAAGTTTTTAACGCTATTTGCTCGTTTCGTTTCATAGATATTTTTTTAACGGAAGGTGTCCAAAGCGTAAATATGTACTTACATATTTCGCTGATAAGTTAAATCAACACTTATCCAGTATTTTTTGGAACTTAGCATTACTTGTTTGGCAAAAACATGATTCTGGCATCTTAAATAACTATTCAGGATTCCATACAATAAAAAAAAATAAGCTCTGAGTGCTTTCCAACAGAATTCTGGCACTAACAATATCAAAAAATGAGGAAATTCATTAAAAGTCGAAATTTGCTAATAACTCGGAAATGATGCAACTTTTATTAAGGCCATGTTAGGCTGGTTCGATGCATCTTTAGCTGACCTACCCCCAGTGTCACTGTGACGTGTCCCTTATGGGACAACCTGTATGTATACCTCAAAGTCAGTACTTTCAATGAAAATTATAGCGGACTCGGTATCATGGATAGTAAGTTATTTTTGTACAACTCGATCAACTTATGTAGTTACAGTCGTCCGAACAAAATGTATGGCGTCAACCGCAAAATCAAATTTAGCTAGCTACGGAACCCTATCATGTAGGTATGTGCCGGACACGCTCTTGCCCGGTTTTTTTTTTGTAATTACCAGATTTAAAATATTATTAGTGGTCGACAACGATAATTTTTTTATTTGCTTAGCTAATTAAAACATAATCTTCGGGGGTTTTTTGAAAACTTTCGACTACTTTATCATGAAAATCTTGTAAGTTTCCATGAATTAGTTTTCTGTGCACACTCATCATCGCCAGGTACGGAATTTATGGAATAGAATTGATGAATTCATTCGAGTTTCGACGTACGGGAATGTCGATCAAGCAAGCCAAGTCAAAGACGTAGAGTAGACTTGGTTTGCTTTACATTTGGCAACTTTTTTAGAATCTCTAGGGGAGGGCAGCTGCCCCTCCTTGCCTCCCCTTGGCGACGCCCTTGCCTCGTGTGGACAATGGGCTCACGCGGAGTGCACTGGGTGGGAGTCAGCTATAGGTTATGTTTGCGATGTATGCTACATTTTATTTGACTCCGATTGCCCTCAAGGGTGATCACCATTACCCCGATGTCAGTGTAATGAGAGTCAAACCTGTTTTTTTTTTAAACTTTTATAATTTCCAAAGTTGATTGCCAAAGTGACTGAAATTGATCTCTAATGATAGTTTAATAAGTAAATTATGTTTACAGGCGGTTGCAATAAATATTTTATTTTTAATTGAAATTTTATTTGAGTTCTCGCTTAAGTGACCCCCATTACCCTCTTTTACCCTATGTATGTAGAATATGGTCAACGTACTCGCGAGCGCGTAGTGGACATGTCAATAACACGTTTGAAGTTCTAATCCTAGAATATGAAACCTTAAAATTGGTCACCCCTAGGTTCAGTGCGATGACCTCTGAATAGCCCTGCTAGGGGCCTGCCTCCGCACCCTTATGAATACTGACTGAACAGGTGACGGTTCCCTGGGGACCCGACACGCCGTTCCAATCCTATAACAGGATAATTCAAAGGAATTACCGTCAGATAGGTAAAACTGATGTTTGACTATTTTGTTCTAATAATTGACACCCTTGTAGCTAGGGATTAACTATAGGAACAGGACAGATTGTGGAGATTTTAAGGAATAAAAGACATGACAAGATATGACAGACTTAAAACGCAGAGACATGGTCACATCATCATCTCTGCCATAAGACGTCCGCTGCTGAACATAGACTCCCCCTTTAGATTTCCATATGTAAAATTGTAGGTGGTAAAATAACTCTTTGTTTTTATTAAAAGTCTAAAGACAAAATCCTTACACCTTCCCTAAACTGCGTTTATATTTATACTACTTACTTACTCTCTTTTACTTATGCAGTTTTCCATTGGTCTTTATTAGTTTTGTATCGCAGTTGCCAATTTGACATAAACGTCTCCGAATTGTCCCGCCATTTTTAATCATCGGCCCCGCAAGTAAATTATTACGAGACAAAACTGTATTATAAAAAATACATACATACATACATATTCTCACGCCTATATTCCCAAGAGGGGTAGGCAGAGCACATGATTTCAAAAATCCAGTGCCACGTTTAGCAATTTCAGGGTAACCAGACGGTTAAACGTGATATTGCAGTGACAGGTTGCTAGCCCATCGCCCACAATACACTAACCCTTTCCCAGAGTCGACTCTTACGACACCCACGGGAAGAAAGGGGGAGGTGCTATTCTAACCCGGCACCACACGGGCCAAAAAAAAAACATTTTGAAAACATGATATGATTCATCAAGCAGTGTAGGTACTCTGTACTCTGCCTACTTCTATCCAATTATTTAACACAACTTTTCGACACTTCAGTGGATTTGTTATAAGTTTTTAGTTTTTTCTTGTTGTAAGTTAGTTTATGTTCGGACTTTTATTTGTGGAACATGAAAACTCACTTTCGTTCTACTTAATGGTAGCCTGGAAATAGCCTACAATTACGAGGTAACAAGTCTGTCGCGTAGTTAAAAAAAAGTTAATGTACTAACGACATAAGAAAATAACTAATTGAACAATATTTACACGGATTATTAACGCATGCAATGCCGCCCTCACAGAGCAAACCTTCAGATGCCGTGAACACATATGATTACGAATATTTGACGGCGGCACTGGCCAAAGTCACGAAAACGCAGAAACTGCCAACATTTTAATTTAAATTGTATTAAATTTGACGAAAAGCGGCGCGGTGGCGTGATACGTACGAGCGAAATACTTTTTCCCAGCCGATGGTTTGTACGGCTTCTTTCGTGGAATTCCGAATGTTACAACCACGATCATCACGCCACTACGGCGCGATCCTTCACTACCGTTGTAAGTGCGTTTGGACCTTAACGTGTTACCATTACCGCCGACTGTATTGTAACCAAGCTCAATCTGGAATTGGAAGATTAACCTTTTGACCGCCAAAGACGCCATATCACGTCATAGCAAGTCAGTGCCCGTGACGCCACAACGTTATATGGCGCATCGAAGTTATTGCGAAAATTTTCTAGGTTTACTTTATTTATAGGTAGTGTAAGTTATTTAATACCTTATTTAAATAAAATAATACAGCACCATTAAAAAAAAACAAGCATTATCTAAGAGCCGACTGACGGCTTTGGCGTAAGGAGCACAGCGTTTCACTTCGCGCCTTGGCGGTCAAAAGGTTAAACTACGGAATTACGCAATCGAGATACATCTCTATGCTATAAACTGATGCTTACATATAATGACATTAACATAGAACAGCCCTCGTCACGCATTACCGAGACTGTCAGCACCGCGCCTACTCGCATACAAATAATTCATGGCTATACTACGGCGTTCAACTCAACTATCGACCTATCGTTTAAATATTGCAACGCCACGTCACAGCTCTCAAGTTCCACCTGTACAATACTAGCGCATACTTTATGCTGGCCTGGTAACTTTAACTAAGTCCTTAGAAAGTTTTTCAAGTTTTAATTAGGTATTTTATTATTTTGCTGAAGCTTTTCATTTAAATTTGCTTCCTATTAAAAGAAAACTACGCTACGGTAAGACTCACTCATAATGGAATAAGATAAAAACACTTACGTCTTTACATACATATATGCGCTTAGTTGATTACGATTATGGTGTGTGATCGCTGATCGCACCTTCCAAGTATATTCTATCGCTTGCAATCACGCCACTCTTAAAGCCGAAAACTTTGTTCCAACTCGAAACGGCGAAGAACTATACGAATAATAAACTCCACAAAACAATACAATTTCTTCCTTAAGAGCACTCTACCGACAGGAGAGATCAATAAGCTGAAATTGCCCTTTTATGATAAGCATATATGTTTAGCATATTATAGGTTTCAAGTTAGGTAAGAGAAATAATAGTGACAAGTTGCTAGCCTCTTACGCATCCGCAGAGACCGCAGAAGAAATTTAGAGGTGTTGTTCTAAAGCCAACACCACACGGCCAAACAAGAACAGAATAGCAAATAGTAAAAGAAACTAAAGAGAACGACTAGAATTCGTACCTTTGGTAGAACAATGGTTTAATTACACATTTTTAATACCTAAAGTGCCTTGTTCAACTTTAGAACCCTGATATTGCGCCATCTAAACTCTAGATTTAAAATAAGAAACCTAACGACAACAGTCCCAGCCAGCCGCCAACAATTGTACTTACCACTTCCAGTCTCTTAGATATCATATGTATTAGATACCCTTTCATACTTCGCTCGGTCAGCTCATGGTATCTTTAATAGCGGCATTAGGGCATCAGGGTAGGGCGCGGTTCGACGGCCGCCCAGGGCGCCGACTAAAAGGGGCGCCACATGAAAACCTTTGTTACCTATCGCTCTTAGCTGGGGAGCGCCATAGAAATCTCACGCCCACCTGGTAGTATTAAAACCGGCACTGGTATCTTCAAGCGATTTCTATGTATCCGGGTCTCAAAATCCTCCGCTCCGTCGCATGTAACTAAGGTTTAATGCCCCAAGTTTCTTCCCAACAGAGAACCTATGTTCGCCTGAAGCCTCTGAATGTTTGATAAGCTTTGTCTGGCTATCTTGAGATGGGGACCAAAATAGCTTTCATTAAGGGCTCCAATTTATTTACCTTATGTGCAGAGATGACAAATTTATCCCGTTATTAACGCTTTTTATGGTGTTACATTTATTAAGCGTGATTTGTGCGGTGATGGAGGGGCCTTTATATTAGACACGTCGAAAACAAGTACAAATGGTTGGTGGTCTACGTTTTTATTTAATTAACAGGCTTGTAGTGCCTGATGTCCACGCATATGCTAGTTACTAGGTATAAGTTTTAGTAATTGACATCAAACTTGTCAACATTTTTTGAGTGGGGTAAGTTCGCGCATCGCTTTTCCCAGTGAACACTACAAAAAATCTTGCTATGTTATATATGCCAGTAACTATATCTACCCACATATTCTCAAACAAGTAAATGCTATGTATCTTAGCTTTAAATGTTTCTCAAAATAACTATTACACGAAGTCACGAGTGTAACGTGAATAGAACTCATTTAAAACGTCTTAATTTAAACGACTGGCATTAAATCTTAGCGAGCCAAAGTCTGGCGTGCCGGATGCATATTCAGTGGCGAATAATGCGCCCGCACAGTTTTCAACGTTTTGCAATTGCTTTAAGTGGATCGACAGTCTCGGAACTTGCATATTTGATCATTCATCCTCCAATGCCACAGCATAAAACAGTAACCAATCTCTTAGAATCTGGTCTCACCTCGTCAAAGCGCGCGATTACTCTTTTACCTAACTATAAACATTATAAAATGCACTCCAGTAACAGCTAAAAACCGTCATAAATGTAAAATTTTCTTAATCACTCTAGGAAACCAACTACTTTCACATAACTGTTTGCAATTCCTACTGAAAAATTAAAAAGGTATCTACCTAAGTAGCTAGAGGTTTTCATATTTAAAATGTAGACAGGGTTATAATCGCGTAACTGGCGATCATCTACTGGCTTTACTTATACTATGTCAAAGCATACGATAAAGTTAGTGTTGTCCGCGAAAATACGCCTTGTGGTTTACAAGATACAGATTACGGCCGCCAACAACATGGCAGAGGACTCAATCTGAATAATGGAATCACGTTATTATATAGTCTGAAAGGATAATTTTCTTTACGATGCAAAGCTTAATTGAGTTTAAAGATCTCCTGCATTTTGTGCTACCACCGTTAGTTAGCTTGAGTAAATAATCACACGAGTTATTTACTTATGTAAAATAAGTCACTCTACCGTTTTGGGTTGTTTCTCAGGACAACAGTTTACTTCGCTGCACTGACATTATATTGAGTTTATTATTTTTAATATTGTCTGTTTATAATATTGTTACATGGTTTAAGCTGCGGCTGATAAAAAACTGTCTGTAGCGCCCTAGCGCCACCTATCGTCGAATAGCCGAACTAAACCATCCTACATCGCGCCAACGAAGTTGCACTAATTAATTTCACTCCGTAACTTCAAAACGGTAGGAAATCCCTTCTCTTCCCGCACAGCATTTACTTTTAATTTACGGTAACGTGTTCTCTTAAATTACACGTATCCCTAAAAGCAACCAAG
>BHDV01070431.1:34625-50393 GCA_005406045.1 Adoxophyes honmai | reverse complement strand
CGAAGTTCCTTATGTTAAATTCGATTTAACGTCCAACGCCCAACGTCGAAAATCGAACAGTGCTCGATAAAAAAACGCCGCGCTTCAAAACCGCCTTCGTGTGAATAAATATATGGTTTCCAATTTGTTTTATTCAAACGTTTTTTTAACGTCCGTTGAAAAAACGCTCGTGCGAACCAGCTCTAACGCAGTGGGTTTTCCTCTATGCTTATTGGCTCTTTACAGTTCCTGTGACAGTTTGTAAGTTTAAATAAACTGACGGTTTGCGGAACTGGGTGGCCATCATTGTTTCTCTAGTTGGTCTGTCCTCTATGGTTACTTTACATAGATTATGGTTTTTTAAAGTTTCGATCATTACTTCTTTCGATTTACTGCTAAACCTTTGTCTTTTACATCTCTTTCATCTGTTTTGAAACCTAAAATCATGCTAATAGTGTTCTACCTACCCATTTGGGAATATATTACGCCTGAATATGTGGCAAGAGTGACTTATTCTAAACCGTGTCCCATACTAAACAGATACGCTAAGATATCTGTATCTGAACGGATATCTGTCAATATCGCTCCCTATACAATTCAATGAGCTAACACACACAGCGCAGATATCTTTGGTGAATCGGCTGTTCGCAGTGAGAGGACAGCCAGGCTCACGCTGCGGTGTTCCGAGGAGTCACAAACAAAATTGCAGTTTTACTCGCCTGTCGATATCATCCGTAGGACATTCTATGTTAACTTATGTCCATAATATGTCAGTGCCAGTACTAAATACTAGCCGGGCTCCCTCGCTCCGTGTAGCAAGAGCCTTAACCATCTCGTGACAAATTAATTTCGCCGAACAATGAGCAAAAATGTAAAATTCAATTAAGTTCGGTCGAAGGGTTGTAAAGGGATAAATTACCCTTTACGGCGACGATGAATAATGTAAAGTTTCTTAATTTATGCGGCGTTTTTTTAATGTTTCTGCGGATTACAAGGGACGGGCGATGCTTCGAGTTTTAGAATAGAAAGGGATTAAGAATTAAGAAATTTGTAACTATATTTAAGTACATTGTTAAAGAAATCATCTTTACATGAATTTTAAATTTAAAATCATGTTGTATTTACATAAATTTTAAGACGATTAAGCATCGATTGAACCAAAGGAGAAAATAATTCGGTCTCGGCATAAGCCACTCAAAGTCGAAATAAATTTTACTGTTTGGTTGAATCAACGATTATTGAGTAAAAAAATCGTTTCACTAACTAAAAATAATAAAAACGCTTTTTAGTAGGCATCACATTATGCATTACAGTAGAACCCGTTTAAGACGATCACGTTTAATACGATTTCTCGCTTAATACGCCACTTTACGCCAGTCCCTGCAACTTGAGACATATTTTCATACATTTCTTCACGCTTAATACGATTCGTCATCACGTTTAAGAGGGCGCACACATTTTTTACGAACGTAATATAAGATCAGGTGGGGGAAGAGAAATTCAGGGGCAGGGCAGGGGTAAGAGGCACCACAGACCATAACTCGTCGAGTTATGAGTGATTATGGTCTGTAGAGCCCTCTTATCCCTGCGTTTCTCTTCCCCCACCTGACCTTAGTGGTTTTGGACCAATGTTTAAAAAATCGTGAAATGTAAATTAACTCATATTTAGCCATGAAAAAAATATGGTTAGACTAAACATATTCTGTAAATTTACAATAAAATTGTTTCATTTGTAGTTACATTAAAATCAATGAGAAAAAAAATAAAGTAATGGTTCAACTTTCAAATTATGTAAAATGATATTTGAATAATAAAAACCAATAATTTGATTCATGTTAATCCGTTAATCCCCAGTAGACTATATTGTCTATCAGATAATAACAAGTTTATATCGTTTATCGTAAATTTTAATGGCAAATTTTCAAGTGAAAGACAGCTCTGACGCGTATTTTTGTGAAAACCCTTCAACAAATTGGCTAAGTAAAAGAGATCTGTGTTGCTAATAAAATATTTTTTTTCCGTTAATCCCTAGAAAAAGAGTTTATTTATATGTTATAGTAGTTTTTCTTTAAAAACTTAAGGATTTATATCTTTCTAAAGCATTGGAAAAACATCAAAATCACCGAATTTTGTGTGCACGCTCTTAATACGCCAGAGCCCGAGCCGAGGTGCTCGTATAGTCAGTCTCGAGAGATGCTGTTTGAGGCATTTGTCCCATTCAGCCGGGTCTTCCCGCTCCCGTGTGGGCCCTCAGGCCTCATTGGTCGGCTTCTGTGCTACGTCAGACTTCTGGCCCACCATTCAGTGACGTCGCAACCCAGTTTTAAAAGGCGTAAGCCCAGGGGTGTTCCTGTGGGCCGTCCAGAGCCGGCTAGTCACTCTAGGCGTGCAGAGTGGCTAGCTGTTCTAAGAAAAATGCCACTGGGTTCTTTCCGGCTTGGATCTCCTGAATGAACAGGATCAGCTCCTGTGTCAGCACTCTCTCGCCTTCTGAAGTGTTCGAGCTTCGCTCGGTCTTCTACTTTCCGGGGACGGGCGGTGACCGCTTAGCTCGGCCCGGCTGTAGGTGCTGGCTGACCTCGGCGGAGGCTGCCATCTTGGCTTTTTTGCCTCCGCGTTTACGCCTTCTCTGTTGACAGGAATAGCTCCCATCGTTGGCAAATTAAAACATGTAATAGGTTTAATTTTCCCTTTCCCGCATAATACGCTTTCTCGCTTAAGACGCGTTTTTATTAGGGTCCCTGAGAAATCGTATTAAGCGGGTTCTACTGTACTTCATATTTTATAACCTGTGTATCAATTCCTTTTAATCAGTTCAGTTAAATAATATGATTTTCTGAGACCACCATTTAATGGCACTAGGTACCGAATGCCCAGCCCATTTAGCACGACAAGGCGTAAGCAAGTTACGTAATGAACTATACATGTCACTGTCTAACTTGAGACTTCAGAAAGTGACAGGTTATCTTGCGCTCGGTAAAGCCAAGGATACACTAGGGGACAAATGTCCCACGACACGTGACCCCAGCAACGTCGGGTGAAGTAGCGCGACGATGCCGGACTTTGCTCGACATCTCTAGCAACATTGCGCGACACGTGTCAAGTCGCGCGATGTCGCCAGATTATGTCAGGCGAAATCGGCCGGCTTCGCTTGACATATCGCCGACAAAATGTCGTGGGACATTTGTCCCCTAATAGGTATATCCTTGGCTTGAGCCTACTGGCATAGTAGTTGTCCACGAGCTGTGCCTTATTTTATTACTATGATAGTAGGTATGTCTGTTTTCTGAACATTGAGAACTGCAGCGCTTTTGTCTAACGCACCGATTTTAATTTGACAGAAATTGAAACATTTGCTATCACGTAAAATCACCGCAACCATTGTCAATACCCATATTTCAAATTTGACATTTAAACTAAATCGAACGAATGATTTACTAAAAATTGCTTCTGCGTAATGCTCTCAAAATCGTACTCCAGTGTTTTTACACGAAAGCACTTTATCGCGACGCTTGAGATCTATATCGCTTTCCTCCGTGAAACTGATGTTGATTTTTAGTGCGTTAGACAATAGCGCTGCTGATTATACACATACATACATACATACATATTCTCACGCCTGTATTCCCATGAGGGGTATGCAGAGCACATGAATTCAAAAATCCAGTGCCACGTTTAGCAAATTCAGGGTAACCAGATGGTTAAACGTGATATTGCGGTGATAGGTTGCTAGCCCATCGCCCGCTATACACTAACCCTTTCCCAGAGTCGACTCTTACGACACCCACGGGAAGAAAGGGGGAGGTGCTATTCTAACCCGGCACCACACGGGAAACCGCTGCTGATCATTGTACAATATTCTCTCCTCTTATTTAGCCGTCGCACCTGCCGCTTCCCGCGGCTGGCCGTAACTTCGCAACTCGCGGCGATAATCCAAGCGACTCCACTCGCACTCCGGCGGCCACACAAACCGTAGAGAGAATCTTTATAACATACTAGCTTTCCGCCCGCGGCTTCGCCCGCGTGGAATCCGGTTATATTGCGGTATAAAGCGAACATTCCCGAGAATATCATTTTTTTCCGGGATAAAAAGTACCCTATTATTTAATCCAAACTTCTATCTTTACGTCTGCAAAATTTCAAAGCAATCGGTTCAGTAGTTACGGCGTGAAAGCGGAACAAACAAGCAAACAAACAAACAAACTCACTTTCCGTCGATAACCGTCGTATGCGAGGTACAGTTACTAACTGGTTTAAATTGTAATTATTAAACAGTTCCATCACTCTTGTGTAGCTCCATGTGAGAAAAGTCTAATTCTAAGGCTAGACGTTAGGTACAATAAATATTCTTATCCATCAATATTAAATTTATCTCATAATGTGATATACTGATATATATTGTTCGTCTAGTCTGCTATAGGTATTTACAATTGGCACTCTGAATCTATCAACAGATTGTGATCCATCAGTATTCGCCCGTAATAGTTGAACGATAACAATGTTTATTAAGAGGAAATATGCCGGTCGAAGGAATTGAAAAATAGGTATTTGCTAAATCTATTGCTGTCGCGCCGTGACCTGCCCAGACGATATCGAGTGCGATAAGAACAACTACTTCTAAAATTATTCAAAAACAACGTTTCGTAGTCCCCTGATTTCTTCTCCAAAACTTAACCGATTAAATATGTTTTTTCATTAAATGTTTAAAAAATGTCATAACTGTGTTTCTATGTTCTTATATTTTGATATAATTGTGTTAAAATTGGTTTCTAGAGGTTTGAACACGACTGAAAAAACTTACCAATTTTTCATGTTTTTGAAGGTTAATATCTCTTTTAATAATTCAATAAAGAAAAAAAAGAAAACATAGTAACATGCTAATATTATATCATTAGATTGTCGATGTAAAAAATCATTGTTCTACGGGTAATATCCAGCGAGGAATCAGGGGACTACGTTTTCATACAAAATATGACCGCTCCATTGCCTCCATTTCCTCTTAAATGTAGACATTCGGTTAAATGTACATAGTTGTGTGGCAGCCGTCGCTGTATCGACTTAAAACTTACTAAGTCGAAAAACAGACTTTAGTGTTAGTTAAAGTTTGGGGGCTGTAATCCCGCATCGGAGGGCCGCGGCTTACTGGCCGGGGGCCTGGGGGCCTGGGGCCTGGCCGGGGGCCCAGGGGTCAGGGCAATGTGTCATGATAAGTGCGAGTAAATACGACAAATATACAAGGTGGAACTCGGGCCCTGGAGGGAAAGTACATAAAATGCGCAAAAATGCTGGTGGTTTTATTTATTTTTTATACTAGAAAAAGTATTATAGAAATATAAATGATAATGTTAGATGTTGAAAATTACCGGATAACTCACGTTAAATAAATCGAGTTTAGCTCGACATGTTTCGGACTAATTCGTAGCCCTTCATCTAGGAGCCGCGGCAGCTGCTGCTGCCAAACGCGAACTGCGCGCCTCGGCTCTCTGCGCGCGACTGCTCGTGCCAGACGAAACTAAAACGTGTCGAACTAAACTCGATTTATTTAACGTGAGTTATCCGGTAATTTTCAACATCTAACATTATCATTAAGGTGGGTATTTTATATACATGCCTGTTTAAATGTGGCATAGGCGCGCAAGCTCGTTTGAGCCATAAGATGTGCACTCCCCTTTAGACTTCCATAAGTACCTGTTGGAAGCGACCTGCATCCAGCGTTTTCCGGCGACCTTTATCAAGTTGTCTGTCCATCTTGTAGGTGGACGTCCTACGCTGCGCTTGCTGGTCCGTGGTCTCCACTCATACGCGCGAGCTACTTGCACTAAATGTTCCAGCTACTGCCTAGTGAGTCGAGTCATCTCTAACATTAAGGCTCAATTCACACCAGAAGAGCAGCGCAGCGCGGCGTAGCGCAGCGACCCGCTCCGTGGAGAATGCGCGAGGATTCCTGCGACTGCTCGAGAAGCCGCTGGAATGCGTAGGAAGTCGCTGGAATTTACATAATTATTGACATATTGACATATGTATTGACAGCGCTGCGGCCGTCGCGACTACTCGAGCATCCTCGGGCATTCCCGCGACAGCTCGCGCAGTCGCACGTCTTTGTTTATGGAATGCGCTGGAATTCCCGCGGATCCGCGGGCATCCGCGCCCATCGTTAGAGTTTCTCATGCGATAATAAGTCTTATTGTAATGAAAATAAAGTTGAAATTCTCATCACACTGAAACTGCGCTCCGCTACGCCGCGCTGCGCTGCTCTTCTGGTGTGAATTGAGCCTAAGGCAGCCGCGCGGCGTTGTTTACGGTTACGACGCCAAAATAAATAAAATGCAACGATCCCTCAGCAGAAAATACTCAGTTCGCACACAATAAAATTCATTACATTGAATTTCAAAGACAAGCGAAATGGGATGGAATGGAGCTTTAGAATAAGGTTTATTTTGCGTCACACTATTGGCGAGAATCAATACTCCGTATTTTTGTGGGGTTTGTCCTGAGTTTTACTTATGTGACGTCTTTATACGTCTTTAAAATTAGAAATACTGTTAGTGGACGGAATGTGATACAATATCAAATACACATAATAATTTAGTGCAATGAAGTGTTGATTTACTGGCGAGTAATGGGTGCCTTATCCCAAGGCCAAATTCAATTTATACTCACATTTTGTTTCATTCTACCCTTAGTCATTTTGATCCAGAAATATTCTCGGATATTGTAATTTATTTTCATTGAAGTCTGTATTTACCTTATTTTTTTCTTGTTCCCAGGTAAGCAACGAGTAATGCGGTTTAGAAAGAAAAACAAGTGGTGAATGTGCAGAGGAGTAATTCCACATAAAGTGCGCAGAATGGAAAGTGTTATAATTTATGGTCTTTAAAATTATACTGCATCGGTTGCCCTAAAATATTGCATACAAAAATAATTATCATAGTCATAAATAACATTTTAAGTTTGGGAAAGACTCCAATAGAGAGATCTCTCTCCAGGCAGATGTTAAGCCTGGGGACCGAAGTCCATAGAGAGGAAGTAGAAGTTCTACCACTCGATGATAGATGGCGCTAGGTGTCCCTACATAAGCATAAAGTTGATACTGTTATTTTTTTGGCATAAATTGTGCTAATGTCATAATTGTTATCTGTCATATTTATATAACGGCGCGTTAAGAAATTAATTACGATAAAGTTCAGATTGAATAAGATTGTCTGCCTAATTTATTGTTCGAACAGAATTATGTAATGTTTGCATAATCGAGGAGATGCTACTTATTTCTTATGCTGCATTTAGCAGGTTAATTTTATTAGAGCGAGTGGCAACACTCGAACGGGGTCGCAGATTGAAATAAGAGGGTAGGTCATTCAGAGTTGAACGGCCGAAGGAAAAGCAATCTGCAAACCCGTTGGCTCTGATTTTCTATCACTTTTAATTTAAGTAATCCATGTAAACTTACTGTCGATCGTTGCTTAGTTAAAACAAGTGTTACGTAGTCTATTCAACAAGAAGATTATTTATTTCCCTGCCGATCATGTCGGCGGATTAACCACTCGGAAATCCGACATATATTTATAATCAAAAAACAAACTGTTACAAAAATGTGACATTTGTTCAGAAAAGTAAGTTAGGTGAAGTTAGAACTGTGACCTCGCACAGAACCGAATAGCTGCCGCGTTTTCAGACGCGTATTCTTGGCAGTGGTTGGCCACTATTATAATATTTATGATCATTTTCCGGCCACCCGGTACGTACCTATTATCTTATAATTGTTAATTTTACTTTTACCTCTTAAGACCTGACCCTAAATACTTAATTTCATGGCTTAAAATGTTGAATTTTACGTAACCTAATCTTTAAGTTCTTTTTCCACTGAATAATTTGTACTTAATGAAGTACATTTGGCCTTAATACTTACTAGTAATTTGTACTTTATAAAGTACACGGGGACTTAAGACTTAACTCTAAATTATTTCATACTTCGTAGTCACTTTACCAAAAATTTTAGGTCGCCTAGAACATACCTAGGTATTTCCTTAGTCTCCTCTTACGAAAAAATAGAGCAGTGTTATTCTAAATTCGACCACACAAAAAAACACGATGAAATTTATGACGGCATTTAATCGCAGCCCGGCGCGCCGACGTGTCGCAGCGACACCCACCGCAGTCAACTTTTTGCTGTCGTGTTTTATGCAGTGCAGTTTTGGCGTTCCATTTTTGGGCTACCTTCAATGTGTGAAACAGCGGTTTCTGGTGTCAAAGTTAAAATACAAACCTGGGATTTTTACAGGCCAACCAATTGATATTTAACCCACTACAGAATATTATCACAAAAAATGCAATCAGGATTTTCGTTTGTAGAGCAAAGCAATAATACTAACTATGACGTTCAATGTAAGTAGGTTCTTTGGTGGGTCAGAAAACAATAGGTTCGATGATACTTAACCGAACTTACGTCCGATGATCTGATCATGAATAAACTTCATTTAATCGTGCCTTTTCTATTTCTAAATCGACAGACATTGGAATAAATTAAAAGCCAATTTTTGAACGTTTAACATGCAAGTATAAACGCTTATTAAACCAAATCACTCATTACTCGCGAATAATCGACTATTCAAATGAAAAAGCGGGTAAAAGTGACTTGTACCACGAGAAAATTTCGTTCTCGTCTGCTAAAATCGATGCTTAACCAAATTATCACCTTCAAGCGTAAAATTCGTATTCATAGACCCTGTAGCAACACTGACATTCAACAAAACCCCAAACGAACCAGCCTTCCGTTGCACCGAATTCAAATTCAAACTGGTTCCGAATTCAAATGCATTTCCAAATTCAAATCTCACTGACCAATGGCGTGAGGACGCGCGGAACTTTTTAATGTGATTCGATTCGCCAAAAACTGCCAGTGCCCGGTGTTGCCAGAGTGGAAATAGCAAAAGTTTTTGATAAAAGTTAATGCGATTGCGGTTTGGTGTTGACGGGAACAGGCGATGTTTCTGTTATAGTTAAAAGTTAAAGCTTGCGATTCGTTGATGTGGTGGACGGAATTGGAAACGGGCGTAGTTTTTTTTTATTATCATGCGTTTCTAAAGATTATTTCTTATATTATAACGCAATGAAAAATAGATGAATAAAACTAAAAATTTGCAAATGAATGGACATGTCTAAAACAGCAACGCCCTAACACTCGCCATCAGTTTCTCGCAGGCCCAATGTATGGCGCCACACAGACAAAACTAAGATTATTTCACTTCTCGTTGACACTTTTAGTACATATTTTTTTAATTCCAATTATGTAATGAGAAATATTTTCTGTCTGATCATTGTTCAAAATTCAAAGTTTGTTTTTGGCTCAACATTTTTGACTTAACGTCTCATCGTTTACGAAAAGAACATGTTTTGTAAAATAAAAAAATATTATTCCTGTAATACACCTCAAAATGGAGTACATCGGTAATACCGTGAAATATTCAAGCAACACTGGCAACACTAAACGGCGCGCGACGAACTCGCGATTCGAATTTCAAATTTGCACCAATGGCTACTCGTAGCTGCACCGCTCGTTTACACGACGTGTTATTTAACGCACGCGACCGTTACGACTAAAAACGTAATTTAGTTGTAAATTGTAAAAAAATCTAGCGACTAGGACAAGCAGATGTCATAATATGGCAAAATAAAAAGAAACTGATGATTAGCCGCGTCGTAACGGCCCGGATTTGCATCCAGAGGCTTGATGATTTCAGAAGTGGGACTAAAATCAGAAATGGCATCAAAAGCATACAATTCTTAAGTATTCATCATACAAAATGGTTACCGCTACTTAAGGCCCAATCAGACGGTTCATTTTTCTTTCATTTTCGCCTTTCATTCGGTACTATTCACTCGAAATGACACGTCTGAACACGGAATGAAACAAACTGTCGAATGAATTCACTAGAAAAATGAAGCAATCACTCGGATGAAAGTTCATCCGAATGAACCGTCTGATTGGGCCTTTAGATTACACGAGCTGTTACCCGCGACTTCGTCTGCGCAGAATAAGTATTTCGGATTGCGTGGCGTGGAATATATGGCATTAAAATTATCACACAAATAATTTTTGAATCGCATTTGACAAATATAACAGCTTTTTTAACAAATCGCTAGCACCTTGAAAATTCGCAAAACAACCACAACTGTCAACGACGTCTGCCCGCGTTCGGGTCGCGCACTCAGCGACGCGTGACGTTTACCCCGCGCATGCGCGTCACTTCAACGGTTTTGACAGCGGACGCCAAAACTCGCAAATGGTATATTTTACCCGACTTACTTGAGAATTATCGTCGTATATTGGATAATTCACAGAATATCATTACAATTTGTAGCCTATGTGTTATTCTGATGTATAAGCTACATTATTGTAAAGTGTCATTAAAATCCATTCAGTAGTTTTTGCGTGAAGGAGTAACAAACATCCATCCATCCATACATCCATCCATACATCCATCCATACATCCATCCATCCATACTCACAAACTTTCACGTTTATAATATTAGTAAGATTCGACAGACTAACAAGTTAGATTAGACAAAACCGTTAAATTTTGTTTATGCGAACATCAAATGAAGGTAAATTAGAAAATCTTTCGCGTCTAGCAGTTGCAAATCGACGTGTTGACAGCTAGTAACATAAGTATTGATATCTGTGTTTAGCTATTAGTTTGCTTCAAATATTCCGATAAAACCTCGAAGTCTATTTACCTCTTACTGACGCATAATACTCGCTTGGCTCGTAAACCAGGATTACAGCCACACGTTTTTATCACAACCAACTCTAAACCAAATCTTTCCAATCCAAAAGGTCCACTTTAACCCTCTAAAAGCAGAATGCAGCGTCGAAAACACTATTTTCTTTTAGAATTTCCTTTACAGGAGAATAAAGCAAATAGGAAAACAAATTTACTCGCCGTGCAGTCCCTGGCCGGACAATGCGACGGGGTTAAAAATGCACCAGCGCTGGGTTATTCACCACCGGAGACCTGGTCTTACTGCAGAGGAATATTTAAGAAACGAGCCTGTATAACACGCTTCAAACGGTAGACGTAAGATCGAAGAAAAAGAACGAATGGTCCAGCATGTAACCTTTTTATTGTACAAAATAAACATGACAAAACAACAAGCACAGAACAAAACACAAGTACAGTCAGGGAACTTGGATGTTTAGCAGGTTGAGATACTTCTAAAATTGGCCTTATTAGGTACTATTTTCAGCCAGTTCCATTACATAAATACTCAATTATTGAACTTAATGGTGAAGTTTGTCCTATAATACGAACAAATAATGAAGGCGTCAACCTGCTAAACATTTAGATTCCCTAACTGTACAAAGGCAAACTATCCCTTAAGGGATCTCTTCCTGCTGACCTTCAAGCGATTGACAAAACATGAAATTTGAGACACAAAGAAAGTTGAGAGGGCAAAAAATAAAACCGTTACCCTAAAACAAATAATAATAATTTTAAACAAAAAAAAACCGACTTCAAATTAGCAATATTTTGAAAGTATTCTGTTTACTGAATGTAAAATCTTGACTTCATCAACACATTACCGAAAACGCCATACATCTGCATATAAAATTTGAAGAGTTCCCTCGATTTCTCCAAGATTCCATCATCAGATCCTGGTTTCGTGCCAATGGGACCAATTTTGAGTTATACCCTTTCGATTAAAAAAAAAATTTGAAAATCGGTCCACGGGTCTCCGAGATATCGAGTAACATTGTTTATGGAATGCGCTGGAATTCCCGCGGATCCGCGGGCATCCGCGTGCATCGTTAGAGTTTCTCATGTGATAATAAGTCTTATTTTATTGAAAATAAAGTAGAAATTCTCATGACACTGAAACTGCGCTCCGCTACGCCGCGCTGCGCTGCTCTTCTGGTGTGAATTGAGCCTTAGTCGCCTCTTACGACATCCACTGAACAAATGGAGAAGTGTTACTCTATCCCGACACCAGACAGCATATACAATAAATGATATTTTACTAATATTATAAACGTGAAAGTTTGTGAGTATGGATGGATGGATGTATGGATGGATGGATGGATGTATGGATGGATGTTTGTTACTCCTTCACGCAAAAACTACTGAATGGATTTTAATGACACTTTATAATAATGTAGCTTATACATCAGAATAACACATAGGCTACAAATTGTAAAGGTATTCTGTGAATTATCCAATATACGACGATAATTCTCAAGTAAGTCGGGTAAATGGGCTACCATTTGCGAGATTTGACGTCCGCTGTCAAAACCGTTGAAGTTGCAGGGCGCGGGCGAGCGTGGTGCGCGGCGCGCATGCGCGGGATGACGCCACGCCACGCGTCGCTGAGTGCGCGACCCGAACGCGGGCGGGTGTTTGTTTTGCGAATTTTCAAGGTGTTAGCGATTTGTTAAAAACGCATTGTATGTAAAGTAATTTAAGCTAAGGTTAGGTGCTGGCAGATTCTTTTTTGGTTAAGAGTTACGCGTCCAGAAATATATTTCAGTTTAAATTTAATTGTCCTACTAATAATTCCGAAATCTCTTCTTTGTTAGCCCGAATTTAACGCGTGCGAAGCCGCGGGCAAAAGCTAGTGATATGATATAAAACTGTTTTGACAGTGTCCTACATAACTTACCCCGCCGCGAGCAGAATGTTCACGCTTCGTTGTAATTATGAACCCCTAGAGGCAATTATTATGGGGCCGACAAAAGCATAATGTTTATCTTTTGTTAATTACACTTACAACATAATACCGTGTGGTTTAAAATCACATATCTTCATTTCTTCCGCGGATGTCGTAAGAGGCGACGAAGGAAATAGGTTTACGCATGCTTAAGGCAACAGGCTAGGAACCTGTCACTATTATACCTCTTCAATCTATTCTTATTCTTTCCCCCGTGTGGTGCCGGGTTAGAATAGCACCTCCCCCTTTATTTCCGTGGGTGTCGTAAGAGTCGACTCTGGGAAAGGGTTAGTGTATTGTGGGCGATGGGCTAGCAACCTGTCACTGCAATATCACGTCAAACCATCTGGTTACCCTGGATTTCGCTAAACGTGGCGCTGGATTTTTTAATTCACGTGCTCTGCCTACCCCTCATGGGAATACCGGCGTGAGAATATGTATGTACGTAGGTATGTAATCTATTCCTAAACCTAAAAATATTCTACAAGTGGAACTGGCTACGAGGCGTGAAATAGTGTTTTGTCTATGTCATCTTTAGAGTGCTCTGCCTACCTCATTTGGGAACACAAGCATGTTTGTATGTGACATAATACCGTGTGGTGTCAAGTTTAGAATAAAATATCTCCATTTCTTCTGTGGATGTTGTTAAATCGATCCTTGAAGAGCAGTCTCATACCAAACATAACTTAAATAATGTCAAACACAGTCAAGTACTATGACTGTGAAAGGATCCTTTCGTCCTCGAAGCCGACTCGCACTTGACCACTTTACTTCCCACACATAAACAGGTTGACGAAAGTCTCTTAGCACGTCCCGGGCAGCGATTGTTGTAACCCAATTTGAAAGTTGCCTGTAATCCAGTTTGCGTGACAATCGCAACGTTGGGCAACTCTCGGCAACTCGCCGTAACTCGCCGCAACTCGCGGCAACTATCGGCAAACTGAAAACGCGACGAATGTAAGGAAATCGAAAACAAACTCCATCGGGTTATTTCAGCGGATATAATTGTGAAGGTAAACAATCTGGATGGGTGTGTGTTTGTGTTTACTTCAGACGCGAGGAGTTGCCATGCCACAATTGGTAGGAACTCGTTCTCACTATATCGGATGTCGGGCCGCTTTTTATCGGATGTCATAGCGACAGAACATTTTATATATTTATATTAAGTGTGTTGTGGGCGATGGGCTAGCAACCTGTCACTGCAATATCACGTTTAACCATCTGGATACCCTGAAATTGCTAGATGTGGCACTGAATTCTTGAATTCATGTGCTCTGCCTACCCCTCTTGGGAATACAGGCGTGATGTATGTATGTATGTATGTATGTATGTATGTATATATATATAGTTTGTGAGTATGGATGGATGGATGTATGGATGGATGGATGGATGGATGTTTGTTACTCCTTCACGCAAAAACTACTGAATGGATTTTCATGAAACTTTACAGTAATGTAGCTTATACATCAGAATAGCACATAGGCTACAATTTATAAAGATTTTGTTCGAATTTTCCAAAATATGACGATAAGTGTCGAGAAAGTAGGAAAAAATCTAATGTCTGCTGGCTATTCTGGCGGGCGCTTCCTAATAATAATTCCGAAATCTCTTCTGTGTTAGCCCGAATTTAACGCGTGCGAAGCCGCGGGCAGAAGCTAGTTTTATATACTTAAATCTGTTCACACACGAACTTTTGTGTCGGATCCGACGTAAAATATTTTGCTTTTTATCAGCCCACACGCCGGAAAAAATCGTGTCGGCCGCGCTCACATTATATCGGATGTTGGGCCAACCCTGCCCGCGTTTCTGTGCAGAAACCGCGTTTGAACTGTCAACTGTCTGCGGTCGTGGCTGGTAGCCGACTAGTGTGAACAGACGCACCGAAATTAGTTTGAAAACCGTCCCGACAGCCGACTAGTTGCAACAGACATTCCGACACCCGATAAAAAATCGTCCCGAATTAGTGGGAACGAGCTCTAACCGAGCTGAATTTATAATGAATTCAAAATAAATCGATCGCCTCTCCAAGCTTCCGGCGATCGTCGACGGCATCAATTTGTCGCCAACTTCGGAACTTTGTTGAGCAATTACTGCAACATGGCGCTCCTGCTCCAATTACAAGCGGTTCCGTTGGCTGGAGTTTTAAAAGGGATCTCCTTGTCACGTCTCTGCTCCTAGTGGTTTAGACAGAGCACACGAAACTTGAGCGGACAAAATCGTGTCTATTTCACAATTTGTAGCCAATTTTAGCATATTTTTGTTTACGTTCAAACACAAGAGAAACAATATTACATGACGGATATTATTCTGTCAATATCGCTCCCTAAACAATTCAAAAGGCTAACACAACACACATCGCAGGTAACTTATATTTTACCGTCAAGTATCTGTTGGCAGTGATATAATATGGAAAGATGGGATTTTTACGCAGATAAAATAATATCGTGTCTGTGTAGTCTGTGACACGCTTTAGAGTTAAGGCCCTGCGCAGACGACAGACTATCCGCAACGGACTTTTTAATCTGTGAAAATAGAACCTATGGAATTGTATGCAGTAACGCACACGACGCGCAAAAACTCCGGCGCACAATGCATACAATCCAAGCAGACTTTTTGTGCGCCGCAGACTCGTTCGCACAAAAACTCTGTCGGCGCTGCGCTGAAATCGCTCCCGCCCGAACGCGGTTTTCTTTGCGGTGTTTCTTTGTAATACCCCATGCGGCTGAACACGTTTATTTTTCCCACGACGCCTCTCAAATGTCTCTGCTAATAATTTCTAATATTTCCCGACTTTACGGTGATACCTGCACACCGATGTTTACTCACTTTTTGCTACGCGCCGTTTCATCCTTATGAAAAGCCAGTGCCGTATAGAATTATTGTATTTTTATACCACAGTAAAGGAAAATAAGCGACGTAAGCGATTATTTTCGCGCATTTTTATACAGCACCCGCATGTGTTTTATATAGAACTAGCTTTTGCCCGCGGCTTCGCTTCGCGGTAAATTCTGGGTAACACTGAAGAGTTCTCGTAATTATTATAACACGCTGCTATAAATGATATTATATGTCTTTCCATTTCGGGAT
>BHDV01070431.1:0-11639 GCA_005406045.1 Adoxophyes honmai | reverse complement strand
GGGGGGTAATTAAAATGGAGCCGGGTGTAAACTGTTTACTTCAATGGCACCTCTTGTTCGCTGCTGAGTCCCTGGTACCTACTGTTGTTTTTATGCAGGCTACATACGTAACGATTATTCGGAGCATTTAATTTGTGCAAACCGATTTGCGTAGGTTCAAAAAAAACGTTATAATCGATAGTATTATTAATCAGTTAACCGTGAGGCACTTTTTTGTCTGTGAAAATAAAACCTAAGTATGCAATTATAAATATGCAATAACGCACACGACGCGCAAAAAGTCCTGCACACAACGCACGACAATCCATGGCGACTTTTTGTGCTTGACAAAAAGTGTGCCGTCTGAGCTGCACCCTAAGGGGTATCTTCAGTGAGTGGCCAGTAGTCGACTCGTCGGTAGCGGCTGTAGAGGCGGTGCCACAGAGCGAGCGCCGGCGAGGGCTCGTCGAGCGGCGCCGCGCCCGCGCCGACCACGCGCAGGCGCGCCGCGCGCCGCGGGTCCAAAGATGGCCGCGGCCAGGGGCACGATGCGCGCGCGCTCCTGGGATAAGGAAGAAACAAATACATACATACCGTGGTTAAGTCCCGCGTATACAGTCAGGGAAATTGAATGTTTAGCAGGTTGACAGCCTTCATCATTTTGTTCGCATTATAGGACAAACTTCACCATGAAGTTCAATATTGAGTATTTATGTCATGCAACTGGCTAGAAACAGTAATCAGGCCAATTTTAGAAGTATCTCAACTTGCTAAACATCCAACTTCCCTGACTGTACAGCGGGATGCAAAATTGCATAGACAAGTCCAAATGAAAGTCGTTTGAAGCTGTTTATGCCGTGCGATAGTGATGGTTATCGAAACACGGCTTCTGACGCCAAACGATTGCCGCCTCTAAGCTATCCATGCAATTTTGCATCCTAGTGTACATAAATATGAGTGAGAATCACGAAAGTATAAAACAGTATTTAATAATATAACAAAAGGCTGCATTTAACAAAATGTGAATAAGATTTCGATCGCGTTCCTTTCGATTCCAAGCGTGTTAATAAAATAGCCTTGCTGACACCACTCGGTAATTAAGTAATTACAGTTAGAAATTGAACGTTTGTACACCTTTAATAAGGTAGGGGGTAGGGGAACACTAAGGAAGGATTTTTGAAATTCACCCCCCGGGTAATGTACCGATGAGAATCTCGATACGCTGGTTTACATAGTCTATACCAAATAACATGAAAATAATGTGGAGTTTAACGGCTATCTCACTAACAATCATTCTAAATCTGCTGATTCACAACCAGAAATTATCTGTCTGCTGCTCTAAAATTTTGCATTGTACCTAGTCCAGTTTTGGGTGCTATTTTAACTAGCTCACCGCCGTAAATACTAATGAGCTAATCCTAGCTCACAATACCGAGTACGTACCACTGTGACTAGCGAAATGGACGGCAGTCTGTTAATTTAGCAGCGGCGCGTGGTTCCGGCGGTCGCAGTTAAACGATGGATCGCCTCCCGCCGCGTGATGGCGTATACCGCAAGACCACAATGCCCGTACTCAATACTTCCATTAAAACCAACTTCAATTCCGCAATATTCGTTGTCATGTTGAAAAATATTTTTGAGCGTAAAATAGCAATTTTTTTGAAGTATATTTTACGGAATATAACAAAATTTCTCGACTTGTTTTTTAAAGGTGTTTGTGATCTATTAAGGTGACACTGAGATACTATTATTGCAATAATGCTGCACCGCAATTGCTAAAACGTTCACTGTCTATCACTAGTAGAACAAATAGTTAGAATTGGTACAAATGGAAACCGCTGTTTACTACTTTTGATGCACATTCTTTAAAAAGTATACCTTAACACAGTTATTTTAGTTTCGGGACCCCAAAACGTTTGTGCTACCTTCAAAGATATCTTGTGCTTATGAATATGTAAAATATATAACATTATCTTACCCAGTTTTGACAAAATGCGCTACGATGGAGGTTATTTCCTTAACTATCTTCAGATCGTTTGCATCCTCAACTTCCTTGGGTGGCATCAGGTAGTTGAAGAAGTCTGGGTGGCCAGCCCCGGCGGCCACGGGTGCCGGCTTGGCGTCATTGAGTCCACCCTCGTACGCGAACTCTAGCAGGAACGCCGGCACACCGTGCCTTGTGTGCTCACTTGCGCTGAACACAGCCTGGTACACGTACTGCCGGTCACCCCAGAAGTTCCCAAACGCGACCCTCGACGCAGTCGTAATCGTCTCGTTACCAAAGTAGAACAATCTCGTCTCGTTCGACACTTCGTACTTGACCTCGTCACTTGGGAAGTCCATGTTAGCCGGCATGAAGGATGGAAAGTCTTCGTTGTATTGGCGGTTCTTCGTTATGAGATCACCAGCTTTTATAGAGCTCTCGTCATTGCTGTAAGTGAATAGTATAGGGCGGGTGTTGGTGGCGAGTGACAGCACTGGCGCGCGCGATACGACGCGCGACAAACCTGGTAAAGGCCGCTCCACACACAGACCAAACCCAATTTCACCATTATCCATATTCATAAACTTCAAGCTTTGATTCAGAAGTGTCTCAACCGATGCTTCTTGGTAAAAGTCTGTTAGTTTCTCTACATCATCGTTATTAAAGCCGAGTTTCTTGGCGTAGTTGCGAGCGGTGGTTACCGGGTAGGTTGTGAGCATTTTGTCGATGAGTGCGGTTCCGTCGGAGGCTAGGACTTGGCTGAAGAGGCCGGTAGAGGCGGGGGAAAGCGCTAAGGCATGTGCAGCGTAAGCTCCGACGCTGCGACCGGCGAGCGTGACCCGATTTGGGTCGCCGCCGAAGGCCGAGATGTGGTCTTGCAGCCAGCGCAGTGCCAGCAGAATGTCACGCAGCCCCGCGTTGCCCGGCGCGCGCGCCGTGCCGAGGCACAGCCAGCCCAGCGGGCCCAGTCGGTAGTTTACCGACACCACAATTATGTCTGAAAATTTTCAAGGTTTTGAAAAAAAAAGATAAAAAGGGTGGTAGTCTTTCTACACGACACACTCTCGAACAATTTGGTTAGCGAGTAAGCAGAGCTAATGAGGATAGCAGTTAATGTTAATAGATTGTGCGGAGGGTCAGATATCAATTGGTTCGAATGTAAACGGGACATTTGTCAAGCGGACGATGTTTAGGGTCTACGCAGCAAAATTGAAACATTCTAACTACAGTGTATACTTGTAAAAACGCGTTACATATCCTCACGCCTGTATTCCCAAGAAGGGTAGGCAGAGCACATGAATTCAAAAATCCAGTGCCACGTTTAGCAATTTCAGGGTAACCAGACGATTAGATGTGATATTGCAGTAACAGGTTGCTAGCCCATTGCCCATAATACACTAACCCTTTCCCAGAGTCAACTCTTACGACACCCACAGGAAGAAAGGGGGAGGTGCTATTATAACCCGGCACCACACGGTTTGTTGAAATACACAGTCTAAAAATGAAAATCGTTACACTATACAATTCAATTATGAAAGTAAATGATTTTTTCATACCTAAATTGTAAAATGTAAAGATTTCGATTTATAAAGTGCACGTTTAAATAAAAAGACACGTCAAGAGTGTTTACATTGTTTTAACTACCTAAACCGATAAGGTATAACTGGTTCTGATATTACGTCATCAACATCATCACCGCGTTACATAGCTATTGTTAAAGGCTTTGTAAGAATATAGTAGACACAGGTGTACTTTTAATGTAAATGGGATTACATTTAAGAGCGTGCACACAAAATTCGGTGATTTTGATGATTTTCAAATGCTTTAGAAAGCTATAAATCCTTAAGTTTTTAAAGAAAAACTACTGTAACATATAACTAAACTCTTTTTCTAGGGATTAACGGAAAGAAATATTTTATTAGCAACACAGATTTCTTTTACTTAGCCAATTTGTTGAAGGGTTTTCGCAAAAATACGCGTCAGAGCTGTCTTTCACTTGAAAATTTTCCATTAAAATTTACCATAAACGATATAAACTTGTAATTATCTGATAGACAATATAGTCTACTGGGGATTAACGGAGAGACATGCATCAAATTATTGGTTTTTATTAATCAAATATCATTTTACATAATTTCAAAGTTGAACTATTACTTTATTTTTTTTCTCATTGATTTTAATGTAATTACAAATGAAACAATTTTATTGTAAATTTACAGAATATGTTTAGTCTAACCATATTTTTTTTATGGCTAAATATGAGTTAGTTTATTTTTTACGATTTTTTAAACATTGGTCCAAAACCACTAAGGTCAGGTGGGGGAAGAGAAACGCAGGGATAAGAGGGCTCTACAGACCACAATCACTCATAACTCGACGAGTTATGGTCTGTGGTGCCTCTTACCCCTGCCCTGCCCCTGAATTTCTCTTCCCCGCCTGATCTTATAATTACGTTCGTAAAAAATGTGTGCGCCCTCTTAAGCTAAGTTAATAAACTAACGATTCATAAAAACGATAGCGACGGCTACACGGTCGTGTCGAGGCGCCGCGACCTTGCTCGCTGTTTTATTAACCGACTTCAAAAAGGAGGAGGTTCTCAATTCGACCAAATTTTTTTTTTATAGGTATTCTAGTCACTTGAGAGTCTTGCGATCAACGCACTTCGGTTTGTTTCCCTTTTTCTCTATTTATCTATGCATGCCTATCGACGAACAATAGTGACACTTTGTAACCAGTGCAATGCTGTAAGCAGTTATATGTAACTAATTAGAGTAATTAGGCACACAAAAAAAACAATACAACAATCACATCTATGTTCCCAAATGTGGTAGGCAGAGCACACGAAACTTAACAAATGTAACAGATTTCGACATCACTGTACAAATTTTTGGCTACCGTAAAAATCTAAAGCATGTATTTATTCAACGAAAAAAAAGTTCACTTTGCTTTAGGATTTTATTTGTGATAGTCGATTATGTGATCAAGTGGACTGGCAGAGAACACGATACGTGACGTAGATAAAACCATTTTAAACAAAACTACTGTGAGACTTACTCATAGTGAAAAATAACGGAATTACTCACGTTGTTTACACCGAGATTAGCTCGACATGTTTCGGGTCAATCCGCGACCCATCATCCGGAGCTACGCGCCACGGCAGCGGACAGACGCGCACATGTCGAGCTAATCTCGGTATAAACAACGTGAGTAATTCCGTTATTTTTCACTATGAGTGAGTCTCACGGTAGTTTTATGTTTAGATATTAAAACCATGATTATGACTATTGCACGTTTCGCAGCCACTTCTAGCATAATTTTAGGTTTGAAAACATATGGAAGACGTAGTATAATACTGGCAGGTTACTAGCCAGTCGCCTAAAGCATACCTAAACCTTTCCTTAGTCGCCTCTTATGGCATCAACGGAAAAAATGGAGAAGTGTTATTCTATCCCAACATCATACAAGTGAAGTAAAACCTCCTTGGTATCTTACCTTGTTCCAAAAGATACCGCACAGCCTTCGTCGTGAGAGGCCGCGTGTCGAAGAGGTACGCTCCCCCGTGGAGGTGGACGTAGACGGCGCGGGGAGAGGCGGGGGCGGGGGCGAAGATGTCCAGCGTCAGGCAGTCTTCGGAGCCCAGGGGTTGTGAGGAGTAAGAGGTCGGTGGCTGCGGGCAGAGGCGCTGGGTGTCGGCCGCTAAGACGCCCGGCCACGGCTCGGCTGGCTGCGGCGGCTGCAAACGCCAACTCAAACTCAAAACATACATCAATCTCGCCTGTATTCCCAAACGGGGTAGGCAGAGTACAAAAACAGTACATAGACAAAATGATGCCTAATTCAGGTTTTGTGGCCATTTCTAGCATATATTTTAATGTGCACGAAAATGCCTTAAAATGCAAGAGAAATGACAAAATTATATACAGTCAAGGAAATTGATTACTGTGCCACTTTGTACCTTTTCACAAGAAATATCACTGTGACATACCATACTTTCTACTAATGAAAGCAATATGAAACTCACTGTGAAAAGGTTCAAAGTGGCACAGGTATCAATTTCCTTGACTGTACCTAGTATTTTATAGTTTAAAATAAAAATCTTCAGTTAATAGTTGTTGGAAATGAAACATAAATAATCTATAACTGAGTATCAATTAACAATAATAATTCTGTTAAAATAAATAGGTACACGCTGATAATGTGGAACACATCTTAATGTTAGCAAAAATTTTCGTGTCTCATCCATCAGATCCGATACCATCAGCGATTTGACTCGGCTCTAACTGTTACCGTAACACAAACGTAAATATAATTCCGAACCTGAAACCGATGCTGCCCCGTAGGCGGCGCCCCGTACGGGACCCCAAAGAACGCGAAGTACCCCTCAGCCGCACGGCGCCCGAGCACCGCACCTACGCGCGTGCGCACCGTCCAGAACTCGCTCCCCTTGCCTTTCTCACTCCCCTCGTTTTTCTCACTCCCCCCGCTTTTCTCACTCCCCTCACCCCCCTTATTCCCTTCGTCTACCTCACTCCTCCCGCTTCCCTTACTCCATTGGTCTACCTCACTTCCCTCACTCAACTGGCTTCCATCACTTCCCTCACTCCATTCACTTTTTCCACTCCTCTTACTCCCCTCACTCCCCACGCTTCCCTCACTCAACTGGCTTCCATCACTCCCCTCACTCCCCCCACTCCATTCAGTTGTCCCTCTCCCCTCGCCGGCCCGCTCAGCGCCCGCGAACCCCCCCAACAGCAACAGCAAACACACGCGAGCCGCCAACATCCTCCGTACTACTGAGCGCTTCAAAACACAAAACCTACATTAGATTTGCTAAAGTTTGCTACTCACTTAACGATTTATCTGTGCAAACATATTTGCAAAGACATGTCGACCGTGTCATAACCACAGACTTATATCGAAATAAATGACTCGAGTGTATGTACTTCGCGTGCCAAAAGGGAGAGCAATGCTCTTCCTTTGACGCGATTTCATTTAGTCTTGTACTACATAGCTTATTATTATATCTAGCCTCGGTCGGTATCCCACTGCTGGGCAAAGGCCTCTCCCCATGTCCTCCATTCTTCCCGATCTAAAGCGGTCTGGGGCCAGTCGATGGCAATTAGATACTTAGGCTCAATTCACACCAGAAGAGCAGCGCAGCGCGCCGTAGCGCAGCGACCCGCTCCGTGAAGAATGAGCGAGGATTCCTGCGACAGCTCCAGAAGCCGCTGGAATGCGTAGGAAGTCGCTGGAATTTACATGATTATTGACATATTGACATATGTATTGACAGCGGCCGTCACGACTACTCGAGCATCCTCGGGCATTCCCGCGACAGCTCGCGCAGTCGCACGGCATTGTTTATGGAATGCGCTGGAATTCCCGCGGATCCGCGGGCATCCACGCGCATCGTTAGAGTTTCTCATGCGATAATAAGTCTTATTGTAATGAAAATAAAGTTGAAATTCTCATGACACTGCGCTGCTCTTCTGGTGTGAATTGAGCCTTATCCATAAATGTTTAACTTCCTAGAGACAGGACAACTTGAATAAGGCGGCGTCACCATTGAATCGGTTCCACACGGACTGTTAATTCCCGTCAAAGCGCTCATGTGATGTTACAGGAGGTAGAGAAAAAGTGGCACGTTTGGTTTTCACACAAATGCAGGAACTCGCGGTATCTATTTGGATAGTCTGTGTGCGTGACAAATTGACTCGCATCTTGTGGATATCGTTACGCATGTGGCCGGCATTAGGTATAAGTTGTTGTTATGCGCTATTTAAAGGTGGCTTATCTTTGCGCACGCGTCACGGAATGATACGGTTGGACGATTATAATACAGAGGTTATTTGTGAGTGTAGATACGTTTTTCTGTACGCATGAAGTTGTCTAATTATTATAGCGAGGTTGAAATAACATATCTTCTTCAGCTTTTCTTCAAAGAAATGTGAAACTGATACAAGCAAGCGAGGATGAAGGACTACTGCATGTAATCCATTATCACTTTTTACCATGAACTGCAAATATTAATTAATGATCAGTTCTACAGAAACGAGAAAAATATAAAGTGAATGATCTGCCGCGGAGTAACGCCTCCATCTTTGAAACTTAGGTATATGGGCTAATAAATATTAAAATGGCTAATAATAAAGGAAACGTGATTCATTTGTACACGTACGTCATTTACAAGAAATGATACCTATCGGTTACAATGAACTGCCACCTGCAAATTCAATAGACACATACGCAAAAATAACTTTATTATGTAGCCAATAATTCCTTTACTTTAGAGTATGATATACAAATAAAAAACTGGTTCCTTTTTGGATCATATTATTTTGGTCCAACAACAATATTCAGGTCTGGTGTCGTGTCGTAAGAGGCGACAAAAGATATAGGTTAAGGCATATTGAGGCAACAGGCTAGCAACCTGTCACTATTGTACCTGCCACCTTAAAACCTAAATAATATATGCTGGAAGTGGCCACAAAACGTGAAATAGTCATCGTTTTGTCTATGTAGCGTTTTGTGTGCTCTGCCTACCCCGTTTGGGAATACAGGCGTGACTGTATGTAATGTATGTATGGTTAAATCGGCTCTAAGATAAGAATTAACATATAGATAAAGAACGCAAGATAAGCGAGAAAAACAAACTATAACTGGAAACTATCAAAGTCCCACATAGTAGGTACGTATCAGTTTCATTATGATCACCCACTCGTTTCGTCGTCGATCGTTAAATCTACTATTATCTGAAACTTTGTAGGAAATGTCCCATTCCTCCAATGCGGGTACTCTCGCACGCGAGTCGATCGCATTCAAACGCTTTTTACGAGTCTTAAACTTCAAACGCCACCTGCCGAGTGTCGCTTACTGTCTAACTTCTAACTATAACAACTAACTATCACATCAGCTGTGAGAAACGTATTATCGATTGTTGTCAACGACATTAACCCAGTATTCACTTTTAACGAGAAATTTAATTATGTTAAATAACACCTGTCCATTTCTGTCGTGGATGTCGTAAGAGCAAATAGCAACCTGTCACTGTTATACTTATCAACTCAAAAACATAAAAAATATGCTGGTAGTAGCCACAAAACGTGTTTTTCCTATGTAGAGTTTTGTGTGCTCTGGTTAATCAATTTGGGAATACAGGTATTAAGTATATTTGAATTATATTAGAGTTATTTGTCAGTCTGTCAGTTACATTTTTAGTCATTCATCACAGATCCAATTTAATTTAAACGACTTTTAGCCCGGAAAGATATATCTCGCGATATACAGCGATAATGCTGGTGCATTTATAAGAATTTCCGACGTAAAAGTGTATATAATTCATGTGATATAAAAATAAACGCTATGCCGGTGCTAACATAAGTATTTACATTACACCCAACGGCTCGAGTCGGCGCGGCACGGGAAGAGTTTTACTGTCATTGTGGTAAAAACAAAATACCCACAACAAGCTTTTATTTAGGTGATCTGAAGATGATAAAATTGACTTCAATCAAACTAATTCATTTAGCAGTATTTCTCAGCATACTCTTTTATTTGATGGCTATATTGCGGTAGCGCAGAAAAAATAACTTATTTTGGACAATCCACCAAATTCGATTTACAAGGACATCTCATAGCTGACCATACATTGTCAACCAAACTAAGCCTACAAAATGTCAGCTCAATCGTCGTTTGTAAAAGTGGGTATATGTATGATTCAGTATTTTGTCCTTAGGTCGTTCGGTTTTACGTCCTTTATACTGCAGACACCGTCACGCCGCAACCGCGCGTGCGGTCAGCGCCGCCCGCAAGCGCGCTGCGGGCAGCCACCCCGCAAGCCCGCAAAGAACATGCGGGCCGCAAGCGCCAGCTCGCTTGCTTCAGATGCGGTGTAATAGAAATAGGATTGCAGAAGAAAATTTTGATCAGATGTATTGGCTTTTTCACCGTCTTTTGTATTTCCGAATAGACAGTAACTAGTTTTTCAAAACTAGTATGAACAGAAAGACTGAAGCTACCTTATACTAATGGATAAATCTACCATTCAATCTGCTGAAATACAAGTAGATTGATGCTGTTCAAATCCTATACATAAAAACAGGTTCTTACCTATACTTTCGGTCGCTTCTCGTTGCATTTCAACTCATTGCCCTTGAAATGTTTAATCCCTACAATATTTTATTTTAAATCTTTTACGAATGGGTACAAATACAAAGGTTGTGAAGTTAAATGCAAAGTTGTTTGCATTCCGCCACAGATGATGCGCATTCATTGTCTCGCGCGCGTCCCCTGAGCGACAGCCGTGTCGCTACGTAATAAAGATTTATGTAAAATTTAAAATATCCCGCAAAAAGCGAGTGGCAGCTTCACGCTGCGTTTGAAAGTCAAATCTTGACATAGTTTTTAAATTCCGCCGCACTCGTGTACCGGGATTTTCATCATATTTGAATATCTCGTCGAGGGCCAATTAGCATCGTGGCTTTAATTAAATATGGAGAATGCTGTAACTATCTCTGCAAAATACGGCATGTTTGTGACGACACCCGTCTGTCACCTGTTTTACTATGACATAAGGGTGCAAGTGTCGTGTATTGGGTCAGTGTCGAGCACAAGGGCGCTTATCTTATGCCACCGCCACCGGAAAATATCCGTAATTTTTAAACTTTTGTAGGATTCCAAACAAGAGACAAAAATATTTTTACGCGCACATTATATTAAAATTTAATCAAATCTAATCTAAGCTAATCTAACACAATAAAACCTAATCTGACATTAACTAAAATAATCTAACCATACCATACCTGATTGAAATTATAATTTTACGAAAATGTGGGCGTAAAATAATACAACTTCTCTTCTCATTTAGAATCCATGGAAGTTTATAAAAATCCTAGAAAAAATTAAAAAAAAAATGAACTTAGAGATTGTGTTATTTTCCGGCGAGATATATTGTGCGTTTCGTACGCACAACACAATATAGACCTGACTAGCAATCCCGAAACTATTCGCAGCCGCCTCGTGTCTGCCGGCGCACATACGCGAGATTGAATCCTCCGACGCCCGAACAATAATCCCAAATTGCTCGCCCATTCCGGGCAGCATTCCTCTGATGTCGGGTAGTGTAACCCCACAAAAAACATGATTTGATTGTAGGCAGATGGAATAATTTATCAGGCCGATACAGTCCGCGGGTGCTTCGCCCTAATCTCTTTTGTCGAGGGATCAAAGGCAAGACGATGCTCGCCATGCGCTATGTTTGTGAGATGAGATGGGCAGAGTGCTTTTGTGATTACCATGGCCTGCGAGGGGTAACTATGTCTTATGTAAGGGGTGGGGTATCTTTGAACTTTGGGCAAACGAATGTACGAACGAACGTCTATTTTACAGGGCCGAATGTTCATGAGATCAGCGCAATTTTTAGACTAGGCGTACTTATGAATCGCCATATTTTACCTAATTATTATGACCTGTTAACGTAAGATAGCCACATAAATACACACGTAAGCTAGCATTCCCAAATGAAGTAGGCAAAGCGCATGAATCGCTACTTAGTTAAAATCATTTCCACAGCCACTTCCAGCATAATTTTGAGTTAAAACGTTGATGAAAAAGGTATAATTTTAGACTTAGGTAGTGTTCGATCGTGTCAGTTGACATTTGAACTGTCAAAACTTAG
>BHDV01070420.1:17639-32762 GCA_005406045.1 Adoxophyes honmai | reverse complement strand
CAAAGGAGTTACGGTTAATTAGATAGAAATGTGGATCGTTTCAGGCTGCTACTGCCAAACGCGCACTGCGTGCCTCCGCTCGAGAGAGCAGCTGCTACTGCCAAACGCGCACTACTGACTTGAACTTGTGATTTGGTAAGGCAACTCCGGGTATAATCGCGCGGTGCCCAACCTAACGTATATGGACTCGACTTTTGGTTAATGGTTACGCCCTCCGGCATTCATTTTGTAATCACACAGTAACATGAAGCTTTTTAGCTAAATTGTTCTCGCCTCGGCTTTCGTGTGCCTAACTATACATTTGTATTATAGACCTTATTAAGTTGAGTTAATAATGTTATTGTATAAAATCATATTAAATATTCTATGTCATTGATTTTGATGATAGCAACACTGTGACGGAGTTTTTGGCCGGATATGATAATATGAAGTTTTGACGGGAGTAAATAAAGAAAGAAAACAAGAAGGGAGAAAGGGAAGTCGGGTTAAAAACAAAAACTAGTGATAGGAAGAAACATTGTAAAAGTAGGCTTCAATAGGAGTTTATTGTCGATTTTCATATGAATGTGAAGATAATAGATAGTTGTTCACAAAGCGAGCGTGTTTCTATTACAACCTTAAGAGGATAGGAGTTGCGCCACTTCTACATAAAAACGTAGTCCCCTGTTTTCTCCGTGAATAAGGACATTAGACAAAAAAAAAAAATACATATTTGTATCTGTTGTGGCTATGCCCCTACGATTTGCTTTTATCGATTTTCAAATTTTTTTATTTTTTTATTTAGAATATCGATAAAAGCAAATCGTAGGGGCATAGCCACAACAGATACAAATATAATGTAAAAAAAATTTTTGGTCTAATGTCATTATTCACGGAGAAAACAGGGGACTACGTTTGTATGGAGAAGTAGTGCGACTCCTATCCTCTTAACGGACTAAGGAAATAGGTTAAGGTATATTTTAAATGTCAGGCTAGCTACCTGTCACTATATCTCTTAACTTAAAACCTAAAAATATGCTCGAAGTGGCTACGAAACGTGATGTGGTCATGGTTTTGCCTATGTAGCGTTTCGAGTGTTCTGCCTACCCCGTTTAAGAATACAAGCAGGTATGTATGTAGACAAAGAGACCATTGTATTAAAACCGCATTTACAAGATAATAAATCTTCTTAAATTGCCGGCGCGGAAAAATTATCCATTTAAAGCTCGGCGTAAAATTTATTCTAGTGTCTATTATTCGCTATTCAACTCAGTTGTAGAATAAAACTTGCCTTTTTGCACACAATAAAAAGGCGCGCGTGTCATAAATGGGTCGTTCCCGAATGGAAGATACTTAGGGCATTAACTCAAAAGGAGACGTCACATTCCCTAATATCTGTCTATGGTACGAGTACCTATATTTTTAAGTCTCACATAATGATTAATGTAACGCCCTAGCTCCCGCCGAAAAGCCGAAATTCTACCACAGCTGTCAAATGGTAAAAAGTACAGTCGAGTTCATTAATATATGAGCAAAACTGAGGGTTCAAAAATATCTGTACACCTTTATGACATTGACAATAAGGTGCATAAATTTACATATTTGGCATTTGTCTGCTCATATATTTCCCAAGCCCTCTCATACTGAGAGGAGGCCTGTGCCCTGCAGTGGGACGTATATAGGCTGGATGATGATGATGATGATATTTATGAACTCGACTGTACCTACTATATTAAGCCAAGGAAATTAAAAATAAATACAATTTTCAACTTTCTGTATTCTAAATGCTACTTCATCTACAAAACCATGCATATTATTTTCTGGTATCCTAGTCCACTTCAAGCATAATTCTTAGGTTTCAAGTTCATAGTGATAGGTTGCTAGCTTGTCGCCAAAAATATACTTAGACATCGCCACTTACGACATCTATGGTAGAAATGTAGGGGTGTTATTCTAAACCCAAAAATTCTGGATACAGCTTCGTGGCGGATTCGTGGAACTTTTTAGTTAATTGTTATGCCACGAACCGTTTATGTCAAACGAAATTTGATAACACCTATTGGCCCAATAAGGCATCAGCTCGGAACTGGCTCGATTCGAGGAACGTCTTTTATTTGGTTGTGAATAAAGCGTAACCTTGTTAGTCTATTCTACATAACGGCGCGTGTAGTTGGGTACGTGCCCAGACTGCGCAAAAACGCATCAGTTCTGATACCCCGGCTTTGCTGGCTGTTGATGGAACGGAGCGAATCTAAGACTTACTGTTGACGTCTAGATAAATCTAGCTTAGTACGGATGTATTTGGAAACGTCTTCGTTGTTTGGGAACGGTTTATGCAGCGTTTGAAGGAATGTCTTTTTAAACTGGAAACTATTTGTGAGAGTCGAACGCTAGAACGCGAATTGTATAATGATACGAGTAAGAATGATTTATTCAATTTTCTTTGTAAATATAATTAAAACAACTCTAACCTTTTTTTAAGCACATATATTCATACCATCACACCTGTATTCCCAAATGGGGTTGGCAGAGCATTAAATTTTAGCTTTTAAGATATGAAGTATTTTGAATACATAGCTAATGTACCAATAGCGATAACTTACGTCTTAAATTGAGTTTAGCTGGACATTTTTCGAGCTACTCCTTAGTGCATTATTTAGGACCCGCAGGGGCTTATGCAAAAAGCGCATCATAATGTCACCGCTCTGTTCGAGCTCGATTTAAGATTAGTCTGTGTTTTTGACCATGAAGTCCGGCAGCCGGCTTAGCATGGCAAGGCGCGAGTAGAGATACGCGCGAGATAGACTAACTTGTCTCTGTCTAACTAAAGATTTCTAAAAATAACGGGTAGACTATCCCGCGCGCGAGCGACTAGAGTGTGTTGCCGAGCTACGCCTACAGATTTGATTTTTACGCGTTTTGTTACGTTGCCACCGCCAGCTTCAACAGCCTACCTTAACAACGCGTGATCTCGCGAAGAAAGAATTCGGATCTGGGTCGCTTATTTAATTTACGCCCTCGGAATGGTGATAACGTTTATCCACTCGGGAACTGTTATTGGATCAGTACTAAAACCAATTAAAGATGGGCCGCTATTTTATGAGGTGTGTCATTGGGGTGCTTTTTTTGACATTTGTGGGGGATGGCAAGATAATTAAGGATTAAGCGGCGATTTACGCAAGGTCGAAGGATAATCAAGTGATATCAAATCAATGTGCTTCATTGATAATAGTCACGTATTTATAAAGAGGTTTTTGGGCTAATTAGTGACCCATGATTAGGAGCAACGCCGTAACTCTTGTAGTGCCTAATTTATGTAGTACCTAATGCACGATGATTATTCTTGGACGGCATGATGATTATTGTTTTTGTATGAAACTAAAAAAAGAACATCAGGCAATTCGCAACTAATCTAAGTTTTAAATCGACTTGTGTGATTCCTTACTTACATGATTATTTTCCTAGAAATATTCGGATCCAATATTGTATCAAATTAACCTTACCTTTATTTTTTAATAATAACAGTAAACAAAAGCAAACGTAATAAATTAAACATAATTATAGTATTCAAGTATTTCGTAATCATCATAATAAATAAATGTTGCCCTATTTTCAATGAAAGCCTTTTTTTACCGTGACTGACATTTTGTTTTTCGAATTTTTGATGTTTCGAAATTTTAATTTTATTTCAATTAAGTGTGTTGATGGTCGTACTCGCGTTGTCAATCCGACCACTTACAGTGGCTCAAAACTAACTTGAACAAATACACACATACATAATAAACATTGCAAGTTGAAAGCTTTTAAAACAAACGAGTGTAATAAAATGCAATATTCATGGCTTTGTCAACTGGAACAGCGATTGGGCCGGGCAGTGTCGATACATCGATGCGTATGGACGCCCTTTCGGTGCTCGCTAAGACTAACTGGTACATTTTGCTGTCATTGTATTTTTATCCTCTTTTAGTTCGACAATGTAGGCCACATTTGTGTCCATAGAGTCAGCATTTTTTTTTCTTTATAAAATCCATCTACTTCAGACAGGTGATGATCGAAAAAAGAAAACGAATAACTTCAAAATTGGAATTCGCGCGGCGCGGCGGTCAATGAGACTGTGACGCCGATGCGCTATGGTTTGTGGAATTTGAGTTTGTTGCCATTTTAACCGTTGTCTGAATTTTGTTTAAATGAATTTCTTGAATATTTTACGTATAGTAAGCAAGTGCTTATAAATGAATGTACATTGGCCGTGAGGATAGGGTTTAGAATAACACATTTTTTTGTACTTAATTTTTTTTGAGCAAAGTCGTCACTTTTAACGACAATGTTGCTAAATTGGCAACACTCTGTGAAACTGAATTTCGTTACGTCGCGCTAACTGTAGCTCGCACACGACGCTACTCCAACTGGTTTTTAATTATTATTATTAAACAGTTCTATCACTTTTGAGTAGCTCGTCAGAAAATATCAGAAAGTCTATCTCGACTCGACCTCCACGCGTTGACGTGGTAAGCCGCATTGTGATGCGGGGCCACTACTGTCAACAGACTTATTATAACATTAAACGAGTTGGTACTAGTACCCGATAGCGTTTGAACTGGCCCATCACTATTAATTGTTTTAGTGACAATTGACGCTTGAGGCATGGTTTTATCACACTTTCAATTAATTAAGGGTTAATAGTTGACACTGTTGGGCTAAATAATTGTACCTCTATAAATACGAAACAGAAGTTTTTGTGTAATAACATCACGTTGAAGCTGACTTCGAGTAGGATGTTTAAAAAATTGTTTTGAAGAGTAAAATTATTTTACGAGCAATAGAGTCATACAATACAATACAATAATTACCCACTTATTTTATTACCTACAAACTGATATGTTATATTTTGATTGCGGTCAATATTATTGTTTTTATCTGTTGCTGTTGTTATAAATTTTTTGGGATAACTGGCTTGTTACGTTTCAACAGTCAAAATAAATATAATCGTAACTCGTAGGTTAATATTAATGTCGCTCGTTCCCTAAATATTAGAATGGCAAAATACTACATTGCCGACATACCTGCTTATCAAAATATCAGATTCCCGGAATGCCAGATTTTCTTTATGCTATGTTCGTTTTTATAACCGTTTTGTAAAGTACCATGTTCTCAATACACCATGTTCCATTTAAAACCGAATTCCTCTAATACCAGATAACGAAAACACCAGGCTCGCAAAGGCTGTTTCGATATAAAAATTAACATAGTTTAAAGAAAATCTGGTATTCCGGGAATCTGATCTTTTAATAAGCAGGTAATGTCGGCAATCTTGTAGGTACGGATATTTAGGGAACGAGCGATTAAAGTTTCGCCAAAGTTTTGAATCCTTCTCTGCCAGTTGGTTTTGAATATTACTTCGGATCTAGGGTTTAGAGTATGAAAATGTGTTTTAGAATTGGAATGGAGGTATAAAAAACTAAAAACTGAGCTCGAAACAAAATACTACTTTTCAGTTTGCATAAAAGTGCTACTCATAAAATATTACCCTGCGCTATGTTTACTTTAAACTGGTATCCGCTATTTCTGTTAAATTTTTGAATAGAAAAGCAATGAAATTCTACCGATTTATAAATGTATTTTTTTCGTCATGTCTTTGTTGCAGCACAAATTACAATAGTTAGGTATCTATATGATGAATTATTGTTAGTTTGGGACCAGGGCAAAAATTGTGCCATGGTCAAAATCAAAATTAAAATTATATTTAAGCCAGTAGGCCACACACCTCTGCAGGTCTTATTTTGGATCTACCAGCGCTTCGTAAAGAAGCTCTATTGCCAGAAGAATGCACCGCATGAAACTTGGCACACTACATATTTTTTGTATGAAAAATTGTAATAAAAAATACATCTATCTGTACCATCTTTATTGTTGTCTTATATGCTTTCTTTCACACAAAAGCGAAGAGATATCTGGACCATAGAACATTGCAAACAGGCTGCTGTAAATTACTAGATAGCCGTAAGTCCATAACTCAGACTGGGCGATCATCACAGTGAGAGCTAGAGGCAGGGATGGGCAAAGCTATATCGAATACCGAATAAAGTAATATTAAGTAAGTAAGTGTTGTACCTCTCCCTTTCTTCCCGTGGGTGTTGTAAGAGTCGACTCTGGGAAAGGGTTAGTGTATTGTGGGCGATGGGCTAGCAACCTGTCACTGCATTATCACATTTAACCATCTGGTTACCCTGTAATCGCGAAACGTGGCTTAGGAATACAAGCGTGAGGATATGTATGTATGTATGTAAGTAAGTAGGTGTTCCGTGTGGTGTCGCATTTAGAATAACACCTCTCCATTTCTGCCGTAGATGTCGTAAATGACAACTAGGTTGAGACATATTTTAGGCGACAGGCTAACAACCTGTCACTATTATACCTGCCAACTCAAACCCTAAAAAAATGTGCTAGAAATGTGCTGGTTTTGTCAATTTTAATATTACTCGACCTCTTATCTAATTGCGGTACGTCGGTTAAAAATCAACTTTTTGTCAAGTTCAAAGTGTACATTTTCAAACATTGTAACGCAATAAGAACGTTGAGAGAGTACACGGTTGAAATTGTAGAGAACATTCATGTTGTTTGGAGGTTGGTGAATAAGGTACTACATTTAATTATACGTAAAGTGAAATATGTATCAAGCTTACATACATACATATTCTCACGCCTGTTTTTCCAAGAGGGGTAGGCAGAGCACATGAATTCAATAATCCAGTGCCACGTTTAGTAATTTCAGCAGGGTAACCAGATGGTTAAACGTGATATTGCAGTATTAGGTTGCTAGCCCATCGCCCACAATACACTAACCCCCAATCAAGCTTAGCTTTGGATGAAACGTGTGAAGAAAGTTAGGAAAAGCGAGAAGTGAATTTTTTTGGTTGATTCTAGATTTGGCAGAATGATGTACAGTCAGATGGTTCATGTATCGATAATGATGTTGAATATTATACATAAAAAAATCCGTTATTCTTTATTCGAATATATTCGGATAAAATATTCGAGCCAAGCACAACACTGGCTGTCGTTGGCCACAGTCCAAGAAAAGATCATAGATAGCTTTACAGGTGTATTTCTTACGTGTCCTGTCGTCTGGTCTCCATACTTCGTTTTATTCCCCTGATTTTCACCGTGCAATGCGGAGTCCATTTTATAGTGCGTTTTATTACATGATTTTCTTGGTGCAAATGGTGCTCCGATCTTGACGTTCCGTTCCATTTTCAAATGTCCAAATGGCAATGCGTAGTATAAATTTAAAGGGGTTGTTGAATGGGTACCTACTCGTAAGTTCAGTATTGTCCTAGACTTTTTTTTAATGGCGCCTGTCCATTAGTCGTAGACTTGCGATGAGATACCCGATTATATCGCTCGCTGTCACATAAGTCATTCCGTGGAGAATGCGCGAGTATTCCTGCGACTGCTCGAGAAGCCGCTGGAATGCGTAGGAAGTCGCTGGAATTTACATAATTATTGACATATTAACATATGTATTGACAGCGGCCGTCGAGACTACTCGAGCATCCTCGGGCATTCCCGCGACAGCTCGCGCAGTCGCACGGCTTTGTTTATGGAATGCGCTGGAATTCCCGCGGATCCGCGGGCATCCGCGCGCATCGTTAGAGTTTCTCATGCGATAATAAGTCTTATTGTAATGAAAATAAAGTTGAAATTCTCATGACACTGAAACTGCGCTCCGCTACGCCGCGCTGCGCTGCTCTTCTGGTGTGAATTGAGCCTAAGAGTTAACATAAGATAACGAATCTTGAATACAGTGTGAAATCAAATTTAAGATACAAACTTAGAGCTTATTACTCTGATAATGATATGCAACATAATGCATTAGTTCAATTGTTCCAGTTGGTCTAATAAAATTTTGGATGTTCGTACTAATGTGGAAAGAAATCGTGGTCTTTACGACCTCTCTTCTATACGTGATAGAAGACTATGTGATAGTAAATTATGTTTAAATAAAGGAAAATGAATATAGGAAGTTTTATTTTCATTATTGTAATTACTTCAATTTGCGCAATGAAGTATAGATAATTGATGGTAATAGACTGAAAAAACCAGTTGAAGCTCTTTTGTTACAAATAATACACGCTTTAGTCTACGTCAATGAGAGACGAGAGATTCTAAAGCACTATTTTAAGACAATACCTAAGCATATAGTTAGTATCTTTTGTTTAAAACATTACAAAGGCAACAAAGACTCGACTGGTCAGATATTTAGTGTATTTCTAAATGCTGCGGAGATTTGGACACTAAGAGAGAACCAAAAGACCGATGCGCTTGAAATGTGGTTCTGGAGATGAATGCACCACCAATTCTATTCCTCAAGAGCTAAACATTGAACAGCGCTTGTGCTTGATTAAGTCCACCCTTTCTTTCGGCATATAGCAAGACGTGGAGAACTTTCCATCGTGCGGGGGTGGTTCAGGGCAGAGTTGAGGGCACCAGACCACGTGCTCCACCTTATGGGGGACAAACCTGATCAAATACACTACAAATTAGACCAGCCTATGCACGAGAACACTAAACGCGCAGCCGTGAATGAAGAATGGCGTCGGGTGATATAGCTCACCACTCAAGACACGAATACCACGACCACTCTGCCAAGAGTAGCGATGAAGACAAAAGAAGAATCTTTTGCTTGCAAATGTAAATGAAAATCGACGCTATTGATTTATCCTGTCCATGAAAAAGTATTTGAATTACGAATGCAATTTATTTTTTTAATGGCCAAGCGAAAGCTGGGTTTAAGACAGCAATCAAATTTTGCTGTTTTATACCACGTTTGAGGCCACACAAACTCATTTTACTGCCTTTAACATCGACAGCTATACCCTCAAACAGATCTCCCGTGCCCCATAAACTGCACACCCTTATCGCAAAGCGTTACGGTTGAAAATCCAACAAAATTTTGAAACGAGCAGATCCGCCGTGAATCTCCTTGTGAAAATGTTTCCTTTAATTTTAGTGTTATTTTACGATGCGTCGTTCGTCTTTGGAAAGTAGTAAAACATAAAGAATGGACGTTTCTAATTATGAAAATAAACAGACAAATTCGGCTGAGATTTAAGCTTTGCTAGAGGTGATTGCCTTCCCGACAGGTACAGTAGAGAAGAGCCAATTGGTCTTCCTTGTTTGTTAAGTTGTATTTTTATTTAGAACGGACAATAAGGGGCATATTATAGGCAACTTGTTTTCCTGTCTACAGTAATACTAGTAAGAGAGCGCTATTCATAAAAGTCCCAGTAAGACAGTAAGGACAACCAGGTAACTGACACAAGCGTGTAATATTATGCGCGGACTTGCAACTCGTGAGCGCAAATGGTAGATAAACGAAATTTATGAAAAATCTGCGATTTGAAACACCGAAGCTAATCTATACTACACTAAAAAAAATGACCAAATGATCGTAGGAAACGTATAAATTGCATACTTAATCTTAGGCCATTGTGCGTCCTTAGAATTGAACGATTTTTTCAGAGTGGACTTCAATTTTTTCTATTGAACCGAACTTATTGTAGCTCTATGTAGATAGCTTTGAAAACAACGATATAAAGGCTTAATACCCTAAAGAGCATTGCGTAGCATAATTGATGATATGTCTTTGTATGACTTTTTTTTTTTATAATAAGTACTTTTAAAATGTAAGTAGTTTAGGTTGCTAATTTTTGCAGTCGCCGGTACTCCTCGCGAGAGCTGGATTCAGCAGTTCTGAAGTAAAAAAAGGAACAGTTTTTATACATTCGGCCTTGTTGTGGAGGGAAAAGGATGTGTTGTCTGTTTTCTCCATGCCTTTACTATCCGTAAATTAAAATGTATCGTTTTTTTCAAGTTCAACGAAGAGCATCTGTATTTTCAGTGTTTGTTCTTCAAAGCTCAGGACCTAGCTTTGTTGTTTTAACAGTAGCATGCACAAGTAAGTCATACCATATCTCAATGCACGTCCCCACAATTCCTTGTCGATAATCTTTACGTGTTTTGATTTTATCCCAAGCCCCTGTACCCTGGGATCAGTCAGCGGCGTCCCAAAACGTGCCGCAACTGCGCCGCATTGTTTATTCAAAGTGAGACGGATCCGGTGACGGCACGAAGCGTTTATTATAGGAGATGATAGGACTCACGAGTTTGTTCGAATTTCGAATGATAAAAGTAACAACGCCTCGTTACTGAGCACAGGCTTCTTTCCGGGATAATGGCTCTGCGCTAAGTGTAATTTTTACTAGGAATATGTATACCCCGTGTGGTGCCGGGTTAGAATACCACCTCCCCCTTTCTTCCCGTGGGTGTCGTAAGAGTCGACTCTGGGAAAGGGTTAGTGTATTGTGGGCGATGAGCTAGCAACCTGTCACTGCAACATCACGTTTAACCATCTGGTTTCCCTGAAATTGCTAAACGTGGCACTGGATTTCTGAATTCATGTGCTCTGCCTACCCCTCTTGGGAATACAGGCGTGAGGATATGTATGTATGTATATGTATACACATCGGTCTCTCTATAACAAGTGCCACAAAAACAGTCTTATGTTTTTGCATTGGTCAAGGTATACAATAACTTAGCTGTATATTATGGAAAACCTTTAGACACCGTCCAGCATCAAATTATGACCATTAATTTGATACTTAATTATTGTCATTTCATTAATGTAAAAGTCTGATGTGACATTTGTCTTTTAAATAAAACACTGTCTTTTAAGCACGTCAAATGCTAGTCGTTTTGTCTACATTGATAATATAAAGAGGAAAGATTTAATTGTTAGGTTGTATTCATCAGGATCCGAAAATATAGGACCGAATAAAAAAACATGTGGTTTAGTATAACTCACCACTCTATGATGGCGGATGTTGTAAGAAGCGACTACGGAAATAGGTAACGGTATAGAGGCGATAGGCTAGCAACCTGTCATTGTACTTAGTACCTCTTATCTTAGAACTCAAAAAATATGCTATAAGTGGCTACGGAATTCGAGATAGTCTATGAAGTGTTTCGTGTGGCAAATCTCTCTCATTAATTTGAGAATATAGGCGTGATGTGTGTGTATACTGTATACACAAACTGGGAACACCACCGTTGGGAAGCTACACCATCCCTGAGTGCCAGGACATTTATCTCAGAATGTTTTCAAAATAAATGCCACACGTGCAAAGTCGGGAGTAGTCGCAGTATTATATATAAAAAACAGCACCAAATCCTGTCATTAAGCGCTTTGTGGCAGTCGGCAACGTCGGAAGCAATTAAAGGCCCCCAAAAGAACAAAAAAATAATAACAGCTGGCAAACGAATGACCTAAGACAATTTGAGGCTGGCTTTTCTCAATTAAACAATTGTGTTCGGGCGTTTTGCTCCGGCTGACTGAAAGAAAGGACACAATGGCCCTTTATAAATGAAAATGCAAAAGACTTACAGATAAAGTCGATTCGGTTCGGAGCCGGAGATGTTTTAATTTAGTAGCATAAAATTACCGATCTTTAAAAAAAAAATTATACGCGTGAAACAATATTTGAACATGAAACTACTGTGAAAAATACGGGAAACTCACGTCGTAAATCGAGTTCGACATGTTTTGCGCTAATTTGTAGATCTAGGAGCCGCGGCGGTTGCTATCAAATGCGCACTGCTGAGCGTTTGGCAGCATGGAATTAAAATTTCCTCGCCAAGGCATAAGGAAACTAAGTTTTATGGTGACAGTTTTGTTTACAGAGTGCACCGCATATAATGTGTGCACTACAAAACGAAAAGAATTGGGATAAAATTAATGTATAATAATTATAATCACGATTAAGGCTGGAGTGTGCTTATACCGTTGTATTACTTGTTTCCTTGCCAGCCAAGTTGGCAAAAAAAACTTACCAGCTTGCCACTTTCGCCTTTGAGGCTGCTACGCTGGTCTAAGCAAATTCATTGTAAGCAAATATGTATCATCTATACTTACTAAATGTAACATCAACTTTTCCAAAACATAAACTCCTCTTGTCTCCTAAATTATTAACGCAAGCCTCGTTATAAATCAAAGAAACGACACAGACTCGTTTGTGTCCGATGTAAATATCATTTTAGAACATCAAAAGCGTTTCCCAATGAGAGATTAGTAGGCCGAGTGATCGGCCTACTTGTCGTTTGTTATTCGATAAAGGGAGTTTTTGCGATACACGGCGCTGCCCTATCAGGTGAAATGGACTCTCTTTGATCGTCTGATTATCCGATGTTCCAATTTTGTTCAAGTGTTCCTATGAAGGCTTTTTTATTTGTTTGTCTATAGTACTCTATAGTATGGAAAATTGTATAGGTGTATTTTAAGTCTCGTTGGAAAATAGACTTTCTTATAAAAAAAAATCTTAGATTAGTTTTCAATCGGAAGCTTGTTTCTTGAGTCAGTTATTCTGAGTCAGTCATCCTGTCGTTGTAATTAATGAAAAGATTTTAAATGCCAGTATCATCTCTACGAGGACCAAAATTTAATCCGAAAAAAACCTTCTACAAATCATATTTTACAAAGAAAAGTAAATCGTTGTTCCTATACTCAATATAGTTTTTTTTTCAGTTTTATGTTGCTTTCTCTCAAAGATAACCGATTTGCTACATGGCGTAGGTAAATATGTATGGTAGATATTGATAACGATTTAATCGCTATTCGACATCAAGAGGTTAAAAGTAATGAAGAATAAATTTATGTCTTACTTGAGACATAACTTAGTCTTTTGATAAATCCCCTTCATTCGGCATTCCTCTTACAAGACACTTATCCACACTTCCCGTATAATTCCGTTTTTTTAAACCTTTCTTCATTTTATATGAGCATCCCTTTATATGAGCAAACGAACTAAGTATACTTTTTCTATTCCAGTCACTAAATCTACTTTCACACCAGCTCGTTCTACCTTTCAGTGATAATATATACCTTCCACGCTTCTTCTGCTAATGTCTTGTTTTCTTCTGTTAATAATGCCATAAGACATCCACTGCTGAACATAGGGTCCCGGTGTTGTGTCCAATTACGTGCACCAGTAATTACAATTAGAATATCCCATAAAATCATTGGCCGAAGCTTCCAGTGACTAATTTGCTCACGGAATCCAAATTGCGACATAAACTATCCAGTAGCTTAGTTCCGAGCATGCCCAAGTGTTGGCAGCTGGGCCTTGCTAATATTAAACCTACGGTTAAATCTGGAAGACGTTAAGCCCAGTGTAGACTGTGGTACTAAATAGGTAAAGGGTTCGCTGCATTTCTGAACATTTAAATATGTAACGAATTCTGGACGTTGGTCCGTTTTGCGTAAATCCGATTGCAGCGAAATAATATTTTTCACGTGTCGCTGTTCCTGCAGAAATCGCTATGTGTTTTTAACCAACTTTTCAGGAGACACAAAAAACAGATTTCCTCATTAACCATGATGTATGGAAAGTTAGTAATTTTTTTTGTGCTATTACCTTGTGATTTTGTACATGAAATGATAATAGTTTTAAAAAGATATAGTGAAAACTGAATTTTATACGCATAGAAAAACAGAAATTTGTTACATAGCGATAAATATTTAAGCCCTCTCGTACTAAAATATCGCTATGTGCCGAAAAACACATGTCGAACGCTAACGAACGATCGAATTAATTCGCTATGTGTGGTCCGAAAGACACATATCGGACCAAATTTTCGCGTGATATGAATATGAAACGGTCCTGCTATGTGTTTAGTGACACTTAGTTATTTTTAAGGAGTTTTTAAGGGAACATTTTGACATACAAACTTCACATGGTTATTTTTTCACATGCAGAAATAATAAAGATAGCTTCACGCCGTTTTTAGAGCATACGTATATGGACCTAAGGTTCAAAATGGCATAAAAAAACAAAAATCGAAAAAATACACATAGCGATTTTTGTAGGAACAGCGACGGTATGGAAATTTTGTATACAAAAAATTCGAGGGTAAAATATGATTTTATTTTTGTTCTGTGAAAGGTGTTTATTTTGATAGAATATTGAAACGAACTATAGAGACAAAACTTGTTCAAAGGTGATAGAGTTACATTTACATAACACTCTGTAATTTGTGTTCAGTGCCGGTTGACTTTGTATTTTGGCGCTGATCGGCACAGCATAATTAGTAATTATTACATTATGTTAAGGTATGGTTTATGTATTAGTAAATTGTCACTATTTTACCACTTTTATCTAACTTGGAATCTAAAAATATGAATGGTGGAACGAGACGAACATACTTAGATGTCTGTGGTAATATGATTCGAAAAAAAAAGTGACAATCAATCCAAACAGACAGCGCAACACGCGGCACGGAAGCATCACGTCATGCACTTTCTGCAATGTTTATTTTTCCTCGCAAAAGTAATGACAATCATTGTGTATCACGAGCAGTAGCTAAAGGAATTACAAACTCGAGCCATAAAAACCCTCCGCCCTCGGCGTCGGGTTTCTAACCGACTCTCGTTAGTAACATCTTTTTTACGGCCCTTAACCTGTCGTCTGTGTTTGATAAGGATCCTAAATCGCAAAAATACCAAAAAGTCGTATGATACTGATCCTTATCATACTCATACGACGGGTACTTTTGGGATCCTTATCAAACTCATACGATAGGGTAATTCACAATGTACTGTATTCTCAATTAGACAATTTGATGCAGGCCAGTTATGACGGCTTCGAGCACATGAGTCCGAGAGCTAATGGGCAAAATGCTTTGTGCGCAGCAGCTGTGGCCGGGCCAGGAATAGACGCGACACTTTGGCGTCTTTTTGCTACCGGCACGTCGCTTATTATGGTATTTATGCTCTCCGCCAAATGGGAATGATGTGGCGGGTTGGCAAAATGTAAATCTCGACTCTCTAAACAGCAAGTTGGATGCGTGATTCGTAATTTTGCAGGAGTTAAAATGATTTTAGGCGACACCTGTCACTATTTATGTCTCTTCCATAGAATTGGCCGCAAAGCGTGAAATAGCTATGGTTTTGTATGGTGTGGGTCATTGTCAAGCCTGGCAATTTTTTTCGCCAAAAAATGAAACACGTGATTTGTAAAAATCAAAGGTATATTACGACTCTTACTCTAACTTGCAACAGAACTGAGTATCATTCAGAGATCAATTATTCGA
>BHDV01070420.1:0-16782 GCA_005406045.1 Adoxophyes honmai | reverse complement strand
CTTAACTAATTATTAAAAACGTTTGGTGGATTTATAGCCATGTACTTACAAAATACAGCAGTAACCGGAAAGACAATTCAACATTAACACCACCAAATATTCTTGTTAACACAACAACATCGTCTGCTGCGCACAAGTCACGGCAAAATGGCTGCTAACAGGGATAGTACGATAGTGAATGAGTTAAATTAAATGTCCCGGTCTATTCATTTGACATTTCCCTAATTTTTCTAGAATTTAAGTTAATGTCCACCAAAAAGACAAATAATGTTGTGACAAGATTGAATAATGCAAAAAATGTGTTTTACTTCCATCTAATTTTTTAAATCCTATTAAAGTTAAATGGAAATCATACATAGATTAGGAGAAAATGGCATTTTTGTACAATAATAAAAGAGATGTGTTTTTTTAAAGCCACATTCTATTAACAGGTGGAATCCGGACAGTCCACCGAAGTGGACTTTCAGTTACATTTTTGTGGTGATAAACAAAACAAATAATTACATTTATAGAAAATATGATATAGTATAGTCTAGTACGTTTCCTGTACTTTATAGTTATGATGTAAATTGAATGCAATTATTAAAAATGTCTTGTATATTACAAATGGACATGTTTTTTTAGGGTTATGACAATGACCCGTGTAACGTTTTGGATGCTCTGCTTGCCCCATTTCACACCACTTTTTTTACTCGGACTAGGTCGTACAATCGACAGAAAGTCTGTCGCATAACTCGTTCCTGCGGTGTATTTTAAGTTAATCTTAAATATTGTTTTTTTCTCAACTTTCCTTGTGTGTCTGTCTTATTTCACACTAGCTTTCCGCCCGCGGCTTTGCCCGCATGGAATTCGGTTATATTGCGGTATAAAGCGAACATTCCCTCGGGAACATCAATTTTTTTCGGGATTAAAAGTACCCTATTATTTAATCGCGACTTCTAACTTTACGTTTGCAAAATTTCAAAGCAATCGGTTCAGTAGTTACGGCGTGAAAGCGGAACAAACAAACAAACTCACTTTCCGATTTATAATATTAGTAAGGATGTTTTGTTATTCCCTTGAAGGTCAGCAGGAAGGGAGCCTTACTTTTAAATTCTTCAATTCGTGCTGTTTTGTCATGTTACGTACAATAAAGAGTAAAGCGTGTCACAAGCAGATACGGTAACAGATATCTGTCAATATCGCTCCCTATACAATTCAATGAGCTAACACACACAGCGCAGATTTACCGTCAAGTATCTGTTGGCACCGACATATGGAAAAACCGGCCAAGTGCGAGTCGGACTCCCGCACTGAGGGTTCCGTACAAACAGATTATAACGCCATCTAGTGACAGATTTTCGAACTAATGATAAATTTTAACTTTATTTAATAAAAAGAAAACTACTTGGTACATTTTGTTCAAACCAATTGTCGTTGATAGTTTTTATGGTAATGTACATCATATATTTTTTTTAGATTTATCACTCTTTTATTTTAGAAGTTAGAGGGGGGGGGACACAACTTTTTCAACTTTGGAAGCGTCTGTCGCGCAAACCATTCACTTTAAAAAAGTATGATGTTAGAAACCTCAATATCATTTTTGAAGCGCTATCCATAGATACCCCACACGTATGGGTTGGATGAAAAAAAAAAATTGAGTTTCAGTTCCATGTATGGGGAACCCTAAAAAATTATTGCTTTTTTTTTAATTTTGTGTCATAATCTTAATGCGGTTCACAGAACACATCTACTCACCAAGTTTTATTAGTATAGTTCTCATAGTTTCTGAAAAAAGTGGCTGTGACATACGGACAGACGGACAGACGGACAGACGGACAGACATGACGAATCTATAAGGGTTCCGTTTTTTTGCCATTTGGCTACGGAACCCTAAAAATGGCATTTATACGCAGATAAAATATTATCGTATATGCGTAGTCTGTGACAAGCTTACGTACATTAACATTAAGAGGGTGCACACAAAATTCGGTGATTTTGATGATTTTCTAATGCTTTAGAAAGCTATAAATCCTTAAGTATTTAAAGAAAAACTACTGTAACATATAAATCAACTCTTTTTCTAGGGATTAACGGAAAGAAATATTTTATTAGCAACACAGATTTCTTTTACTTAGCCAATTTGTTGAAGGGTTTTCACAAAAATACGCGTCAGAGCTGTCTTTCACTTGAAAATTTTCTATTAAAATTTACCATAAACGATATAAACTAGTTATTATCTGATAGACAATATAGTCTACTGGGGATTAACGGAGAGACATGCATCAAATTATTGGTTTTTATTATTCAAATATCATTGTACATAATTTCAAAGTTGAACTATTACTTTATTTTTTTTCTCATTAATTTTAATGTAATTACAAATGAAACAATTTTATTGTGAATTTACAGAATATGTTTAGTCTAACCATATTTTTTTCATGGCTAAATATGAGTTATTTTATTTTTCACGATTTTTTAAACATTGGTCCAAAACCACTTAGGTCAGGTGGGGGAAGAGAAACGCAGGGATAAGAGGGCTCTACAGACCATAATCACTCATAACTCGACGAGTTATGGTCTGTGGTGCCTTTTACCCCTGCCCTGCCCCTGAATTTCTCTTCCCCGCCTGATCTTATAATTACGTTCGTAAAAAATGTGTGCGCCCTCTTAAAGCCATATGTCATTAATTCGTTTAACCTCTACCAGATTTAGCGAAACAAAATGATACTTTAGGTAAAAAAATAATGTATACATTGAGTCTTGTGTTTCCAACGGGTTCAGTAGGTCCTGGCAGAATACCAGCGCTGCGGTTGCCACAGATTTTGTTGAGCCAGCATATTTTGTTTTCAAATCAGTTGGCATCCACAATCTAGTTAAATACAAGCGTAGTTCGTTGTTTTACTTTTATTATATTTGATTAACTGATAGGGTGTGTAATAGCGTGATTAGAAAGAAGTGTGGTGTGAAAGTTGTATTGTAACCAGAATAGGGAAAGGAATGTTGCGTTGGTTTGGGCAGGTGGAGAGAACGGATGAAAAAAATGTAAGCAAATTTACAAGGGCAGTGTGTTAGGGCAACTCGGTTGGGGGCGCCCTCTTAGAACGTTATATCGATGTCGAAGGCGGATTGTATAATCCGCCGTTTTACATTACGCATAGCCGTTTTGCAAAACAGCGCCGTTTTGTAATGCGGCAGCTCAACGTTTAGCCGGATTGAATGCGGCTGAATGAAAAACCGCCGGAATGAATTCGGCGAATTCGGTTCATTTTTCTTTCATTTTCACCTTTCATTCGGTACTATTCACTCGAAATGACACGTCTGAACACGGAATGAAACAAAACTGTCGAATGATTCACTAGAAAAATGAAGCAATCACTCGGATGAACGTTTATCCGAATGAACCGTCTGATTGGGCCTTAAACGTTATTCAATACGGCTAGGCATAATGTAATACGGCGAGATATTAGCCGCCGCTTTGGCCGAGCGAGCGCAGCGAGCGAGGATGACCCCCTCGGAGCGGATACGACTCGGACAGGTTAGGTTAGAAGGCCAAGGCGGGAGCGAAGCGCAGCGAGCTCCCGCCTTGGCCTTCGAGGTTAGTAATTTTTTTTATAAAAGCTCGGAATTTTTTTGGTTTGAAATAAGTCAACTAGTAATTAAAACGCCTTGATTTCAATATTTTCATTTTCAATATTTCATAGTCTCACTCTACAATATTGGTAGTAGTACAATGCGGCTAAACGTGGGCCGCCTTTTTGAAGAACGTTTCGCAATTACAATCCGGCTGAACGTTGAGCCGCCGCTTTACAGAACGGCGCTGTTTTGCAAAACGGCTAGGCGTAATGTAAAACGGCGGATTATACAATCCGCCTGCGACATCGACAAGATCAGCGATTTTCTGAAAAGTGAACAAATTTGAAGTACCCGAAACCGACCTGAGCGTCTAGTGTGTTCATTTCGATGGTGCAGTCGTTAACGAATTCGTTTGCGAGTTGTGTTAATAAACACCCGGATATCGGGTATTCATTAGGTACACAACTAAGGGCCGATTAAGGTTAAAACCAAACGAGAAGATAACGTAGAAACGTGTGGTGTCGGGTTAAGAAAAACCCCCATTCATTTTCTTCCATCGATGTTGTAAGAGGCGACCAAGGATATAGTTTAAGGTATGGTTTAGGCGACAAACCATCAACCTGTCACTATTATACTTATCCACGTCTAAAAATTGTGCATAATTTTATGTTACCGAACGTTTGGACTATGTAACGATTCGTGCGATGTGTTCTGCGTGCCCCATTTTGGGAAAACAGACGTGATGTTTGTTTTATGTTATGAAAATAATTATAATAAAATTTTGGAATAAGTTACTTTTACCCGCGTTTTTACTTGAAAAATTTACACGAGAGTGACTTAATAAGGCTAAAGTGACTGACATACTTACAAAAAATTACCAACTTAAATGGAACTTAAAAGAAAAATGGAGCAAAATAGTCACAGATTGGTATCCAAGAGACGCAAAAAGATGGGAGGACGAACTGAAACTCACCGCCGGTCCAAACTGGCGAAGGGTAGCTGAGATCGGCGCCAATGGAAGTCGCTGGAGGAGGCCTTTGCCAAGAGGCCCACTGTTATTAGAGACATACTGTAGGTAGGCTTTGATGATGAATAAATAAGTGATTCACCTAGACTAGATCTTATTCTCGTGATTCCTACAACCATAAATTACAATGAATGTGGATGAAGCAAAAGAGGTATGTCAGGATCGTAGCGAGTGGAACAAAGTAGTCTCTGCCTACCCCTGTGGGAAAGAGGCGTGACGATATGTATGTATGTATGTATGTATAAATTACAAATAACGGAATGTTCACAACGATACCTAGCCTTGGTACGTCGTTTGAAGACGTCATTGCATTTATTTGTCATCATTTCCTCCAACGGCCGAAATCCCCGAAACATTTTTCCCAGCCGCAAACAGTAAAACTTCGTCCTCTGTCCTCACTAAATTCCGAATCTCATGGCCCTTATGTTTATTTGTGTTGAACTGTAGAACCCTTTTCACGTATGCGGTCGTATAATCATATTTTACTATTATCTGTATTAAACTATCCATTTTACTGAGTGGTTGGTAAACGTTTTCTTGTTTACTAAAAGTCTGAAGGACGTATGGTACTTTGAGTCGAAATAATCTATCAGATAACGTATTTGGGAATATTTTCAGTTTTGATGATTTACACTTTGACGATCATTTTGTGAAATGCTTCCATATGACGTAACTTTTGTACCCATCTATTTATTAGGTTTTGCTATTACTTTTTTTCTATTATAACGATTATTATTTTATACCCTTTTTTATGATTTTGACACTTTTCTCATTTTTGATATATGATTGAAATTCCGTCAGTTTGTCAAAAATACGATTTAAGCAATGTTATAACGATTTAAACAGTGTCAAGACATTATTGTTATTAATGTATGCCTATTTATATGTATTTATTGTTATTATTTCACCACCCTTTTGTGAATTATTTGTATGTTGACAAGTAAATTGGGTATAATGTGATTTTCAAAATGAAACAAATTAACCTGATTTTATCTAATCTAATCTAACATGTATTCGCGAGGTATTAGTGCTTAGAGTAAGCACTCAAGTTCTCGGGAGCGAACTATTGAAACAGTTATCAAGGTTGTCTGCCACAATATTGTCGAACCATGATTACAGCAGGACTTATTGTGAGTAGTACTTACGTTCGTGAAGTGAATTGGCACATTGTGTTGCTTCTAAGCAGCTTCATGAAGGACTTTGTTAACAGACAGCGTGCAGATCCTCTATGATTGCAACTATTACGTATTGTAGTTTACTGAAGTGCCTAATGCGGTAAATAATCTACATTGAAATCCTAACGTGCATACTATATGTTTATTTGTTTATGTTATGGAATTGAAATCGATACTATAACTAGGTACACAAAAATTTTGAATATCTTGAAACAGATTCAAAGAAGTAAAAAATGTTTTTTTAAAACACGCGGACGGTACGGCGTACGGCTGACTGCGAGACTGTGACGCTTGAACGTCGCATTAGATAGGTAACATCATTTTTGAACTATTTTCCAAATTATATATTGAATGTAAACTTATGTATGCAACTGTACATAAACATACATACATATATACATAAAATCACGCCCATGTTCCCAAATGGGGTAGGCAGAGCACACAAAACGTGAAATAGACATATCTATGATTATGACTATTTCACGCTTCGCAGCCACTTCTAGCATCATTTTGGGTTTAAAAACAGATGTAAGAGGTAATATAATAGTGACAGGTTGCTAGCCTGTCGCCTAAAGAATACCTAAACCCATTTCCTTAGTCGCCTCTTACGACATCCACGGAAGAAATGGAGAGGTGCTATTCTAGACCCGACACCACACGGGTTACATAAACAGGCTTTATTATCGCGATGCCTTATGAAACTCACTCTTCGGGCTCATTTCAAATACTGCTCGTAAATCGGTATGCAGCAGTCACATGACTATTATTAATATCAATGGTAACTATGGAAGTCATAGCAATTGCTTTTCGTTCTTCATCTTATGTAGGTTGTGTAGGTTCTTGCTTGTCGATATTTTACGAACTACCTAACTACAACTTATGTCCCTTCTATGTGTCTACAGGACTATCCCTATAAGGACAGGACATGTTGGAGCGTCCCAGGAAAACACATCCCATCTGCAGATCTTGGCGAAAACTTTAATCAGATGCGTGTGAAAAATGGGCCCGATTTGTAAACGTCGCCGCACCGTGCGTGCCCGCCGCGGAACTTTTTATGTTTTTTGGTCGGGAATACCGGCAATTTAGACGGCAAGCCGAAAATAATACTAAAAAGAGCTGGGCGTATTTTAGAGCGTTTTAATCGTCTCATTCATTTGAACACTTTTCTGCAAGAATTGAAGAATATTCTGATACCGTTGTTTAGTCATCTATTAGAGGAACAGGAGCTTTTAACAAGTAACCAAAAACGATATCAAAATCTGGAGCAGATTCACATAAAATCTAGTCAGATGAATGAGGCGGTTGAAACGCTCGAATAATTGCCTAGCTGCCATGGATCAGACAAATTCTTTCTACTCTGTGGTATTGAGTCTAAAATAACACCTTTCCATTTCTTCCGTGGATGTCGTAAGAGACAGCTAAGGAAATAGGGTTACTGGTTTAGGTATGCTTCAGCCGACAGACCAGCAACCTGTCACTATTATATAATACTGTACTAGCTTTTGCCCGCGGCTTCGCACGCGTTAAATTCGGGCTAACACAGAAGAGATTTCGGAATTATTAGTAGGAAGCGCCCGCCAGAAAAGCCAGCAGATAGTAGATTTTTTCCTACTTTCTCGACACTTATCGTCATATTTTGGAAAATAAAAAATAAAAAATTATAAATTGTAGCCTATGTGCTATTCTGATGTATAAGCTACATTACTGTAAAGTTTCATCAAAATCCATTCAATAGTTTTGCGTTAAAGAGTAACAAACATCCAAACATCCAAACATCCAAACATCCAAACATACTCACAAACTTTCACATTTATAATATTAGTAGGATTATAATATTAGTAGGATTTTCCATCTGTTTTCAAATCAAAAATTATGCTAGAAGTGGCTGCGAAGCGTGGAATAGTCATAATCATTGTTTTGTATATGTCACGACAAAGTTTAGAAAAAACATCATAAGTGCATAATTAAATATTTCTTACGTTTTTCACATGAAATGTTCGAACCACTGGCTAACTAGCTTTTATCCCCGGTTTAAACGTAAAACGCCCCGTGTGGTGCCGGGTTAGAATAGCACCTCCCCCTTCCTTCCCGTGGGTGTCGTAAGAGTCGACTCTGGGAAAGGGTTAGTGCATTGTGGGCGATGGGCTAGCCTGTCACTGCAATATCATGTTTAACCATCTAGTTGAAACCCTGAAATTGCTAAACGTGGCACTGGATTTTTTGAATTCATGTGCTCTTGCCTATCCCTCTTGGGAATACAGGCGTGAGAATATATGTATGTGTGTTAAGCGTAAAAATATTGGTCGTCTCTTTCTTTCACACTTTAGAAACTTAACGCGCTTTTAAATGGCTTGAGGTGCAGCGCAGACTTTTTGTGCGATCGAGTCTGCGGCGCACAGAAAGTCTGCATGTATTGTATGCATTGTGCGCCAGACTTTTGCGCGTCGTGTGCGTTCCTATTGCATAGGTTCTATTTTCGCAGACTAAAAAGTGCGTGACGGATAGTTCGTCGTCTAAGCAGCAGCTTTCCTTTTACTGTTCTGATAGTGGTTGTTTGTTATCCTTGGCGCCAGTGTCGCGTCAACGCGGTTTGTGAGATTGAGGCGCACTATACACAGATACCCGAAGATTTATTGTCATTTTTTGCCTGTTACAATAAACATTGTATCATTCTCATGGCTTTGAATGGATTCCTGTGATAATATAGATTTATTACATTATACTATTGAATGAAATAGTTTTGACAGTCAAAAATACGTGTCGTCATGAGTTTTTGGCTTTCAACTAAAGAAAGTGTTGTATATCCGTTTGATTATTACCTACATGATTTTCTATAAAAAAAAGATTGTTAGTTGATAGATTTGACGGTTTTTTTACATGCAAACAAACATAAACACCGTGCCCTATTCCCTGCGGGGTAGGCAGAAACAGAAGAGTGCCCTCTCTTCTTCGTCGCTACACTCTTGGCAGAGTGGTCGTGGCCGTCGTTCCTTGAGTAGCGAGCCTTATCACCCGGCGCCTTTCTTCTCTCACGGCTGCGCGTCTGGTGCCCAAAAGAGTGTCCATTAGCTTCTATTCTGACAAACTTCTCTTTCTTCATGTTTTCATCCATCTCTTCATACATGCTCGACAGTTTCGAATACTTTTAATTTAGCCTCTATTCTGAGTACTTACTGTAATGAAAACGGTCATGGTTTCGATAACGATTTACTTTAGGAATTAACGCGAAATTGTATGGAATCTGAGACACCTTGTGACGAGGTCCTACCGACCTGAACTTTTTTCCTTTTTGGCCACTACTCTAAATTTATTTTTATTAAAAAACATTTTTAAATAATATTTCTAAATTTTAAATTCAAAAATATTTACGTGTTTGGAATCTATTTGGCTTGACACATTCAATATCCTGTCTTCAAGGAGTGAACTTGTGTATTTTCCCTGTAAAAACAGTTCATCAGTTACCTTTATCAATTACCTTCATCAGTTTTCTGTTAGCAGTTACATATTAAAACGTTTCCTTGTGTTCAATTATTCTATCCAGTTTCATTAAGTTTATGTGCTGTGGATAAAAAGTCATCTCTGTTGTATTCATTCATATCACCGAGGCACAATTGTAAGTTGTTACCTATATTATATTCAATAGATTTGTTTAAAAAGTGTATCATAAGTTTAGTTACTAAGCATCTTTTATATTGTTCAAGGTGCCTCCAATTTTTAATTATAAAGAATTGTCCATCACCACTGGCTTTTAATTACCTCACCACACCACAACCTGCCGCGGTCTATACGTCTCCATACATTATTCGCGTTAATTCGCAATCAAAACTGTTTTCGAATCCATGACCTTTTTGATTACACTAGACGCTCAGAACATTGTCGATCTGGTTATACGTTCTTCGAGAGCGTCCTCAACCATTGCCATAACACACTTAACTTGTAAATATGCTTACACAACACACCTTGTTTTTTTTCAACCGACAGTGAGGCACACTAATCTTTTTTGGTTACTTATATTGCTTTAACTCTGAAAATATGCCGCATCTTGAAAAGTGAAAACCATGCACGTAACCACTTTTAGACAGTTTCTAGAAAGCTAAGTTGTTTATCATCAAAAAGCATTTTTATTTCATAAAATCTGTACTAATAAAGGAAGAGAGAACCTCTCACTTTATTGCATCGTGCGCGGTCCAATTAGGTACTGAGAAACTTCGCCACTACTTACATACTAAAGACCATTGGTAATATCTGTTAACAACCCTATTATTGTTCTGAAACAACTAGAACAAAACGTGATCCAGGGTTACCACAACTCAAACGCTGTTCACGTAAAATATAGCTTAAGGCACTGCAGAATTTAAGATTTCGCAGCAACAATGATAAGTAAGTTTTGTTAAAAAATATTGGTTTTTTTTTCAGCACTTTCGCTGTCATTCACATCCAATAATGTACCTATATGTGGCATTTCTAAATTTCAAGACCGGTCGAAATTGGATACTATTTTACGTGGAAGGTTTGGTTTAACTACTTAATAGGTATAGTAAAATGGTGGAGGTAACTACTTAATAGTTTCTAGAGTAAATTAAGTATTAAAAACCTGCCAAGTGCGAGTCGGACTCGCGCACAAAGGGTTCCGTACCAAAAAAATCAGGTTTTTGTATGGGACCCCCCCCTTAAATACTAATTTTATTTAAATTTAATTATTTACTTTTAAAGTAGATATTTAATTAAATATTTTGTGAGCATTTTAAGTATTTACCTGTTACAATTATTTAAATAGACCCAAAACAGCAAAAAAATCACGTTTTTTCTATGGGAGCCCCCCTTAAATACAAATTTTATTTAAATTTAATTATTTACTTTTAAAGTAGATATTTTATTAAATATTTTGTGAGCATTTCAAGTATTTACCTGTTACAATTATTTAAATAGACCCAAAACTGCAAAAAATACATTTATTCTATGGGAGCCCCCCTTAAATACTAATTTTAGTCCCTAATTTCGCAATCTTTTACTATGCTCGCTTTTGTAAGGATAAAATCATTCCTCAATACTCGGTTACACCTAAGCTCTATAGTCTACCACTACCAGCACTTCTAAATTGAGAGTCTTCTTATAAAAGTTCGTTCTAACTTCTACTCACCTCGCACTTCCATATTTACCTCAAAGCTATGTTAGATAGAACTTCTTGGAACTTCTTGACTTCAAGTTTTGTTTTAAAAAACGGGGTCCTTTGTAAAACAGCGAACACAAAGGTGTGAAGTTTTGTACGCCGCTAAAACTAGTTTGAATGCATTTTATGCAACGTTTTTGAAGATTAATTAACCAGATTCTGTAGTTTGCAGTGGTTTGTCTACGGTGCGGTGTAATGGTCATGCCACGTTGCACGAAGAGCAAATGGCCAATGGGGTCGAGAAGTGCATGAGTGGAGACCACGGACCAGCAAGCGCAGTGTAAGACGTCCACTTACAAGATGGACCAGACGACTTGATAAAGGTAGCCGGAAAATGCTGGATGCTGGTCGTTTCCAACAGGGACTTATGGAAATCGAAAGGCCTATTCAGCAGTGGACGTCTTATGGCTGAAATGGTGATGATCATGATGTCTACGTTGACGTTAGGTAGTTACATAGATACATAAATTCATCATCACGCCTGTATTCCCAAATGGGGTAGGTGAGCACACAAAACGCCACGTTGACAAAACTATGACTATTCCAAGTTATATTTACCGACCTACGCTAAGGTACTCTAAAGTAGAAATCCAGAATTTATATTGCTTATTTCATTTGACAGCGTAGCCTAATTCTGGAGTAGTGTTGCCAACTCCTAGAAGTTTGAGTAGCTAGATTCAAAATCAAAAGTCGCTAGAAAGTCGCTAAATCTGTCTGGGAGATATATGCGAGAGGTCACTGACGCTGTGAAACATTAGGAAACGAGAAAAAACTAAGAAAATGTATTGATAACAAATTAGATTGTAATTAAAATAAGTATGTACGTTTCAGCGCCATTACATAAAATATCAAATTTTTAATTTAATAATTTTTAACGACAAAATTGTTTTTAGTCGCTAAGACTTAAGCAAAAGTCATCACTTTTAGTGACAATGTCGTTAAATTGGCAACACTGTTCTGGAGTCTGATTCTTTATTCCTCCAAAGAACTTGCAACGTCAGACTGTCAATTTGTACGTAGTGTAGTTTCAACCCTTTAGTAACGTCATGCCAACACAAGTAAAGTTCAAAATCGCATTTCAGTATTCAGTAACGAAGCACCATAAACTGAGTTACTAAGCTTACAACGTCGTTTGAATTTGTACCTTTGAGAAACAGTACACATTACTTTTGTCGAATCAGGCGAGACTTTGTCGATACCAATATTATACAGTCAGGGAAATTCGATGTTAAGCAGGTTGAGATGCTTCTAAAATTGGCCTTATAACTATTTCCAGCCAGTTGCATGACATAAAAACTCAATATTGAACTTCATGGTGAAGTTTGTCTTATAATGCGAACAAATTATGAAGGCGGTCAATCTGCTAAATATTCAGATTCCCTGACTGTACATACGTCATGCCTGTTTTCTTAGACGGGGTGGGTAGAGCACACGAAACGCTACATATTCAAAACTATGACTATTTCACGTTACGTAGCCACTTCTAGCATATTTTAAGGTTTTAAATAGTTCTCGACATGAAAATTGGCAAGATTTTATGTAGTGGGGGTATAGCTTGCGCATTGCTTTTACATGGAAAAGGAGAGGGACGATAGTGACAGGTTGCTAGCCTTTCGCCTAAAATTTAGGCCTTAGTTACCTCTTACTACATGGAAGAAATAGAGAGGTGTAATTCTATAGCCAACACTAAACGGATCATCTCCTTCTTCCTCTTCCTCTTTCTCCTTCTTTCTTTTTTCTCCATTTTCATTTTTCTGCTTAGGACAAACTAAATTGATTACAGAAACTTGTACGAACTAAATTATTTTGCTGTTCTAGCAAAATAATCAATTTAGTTCAGATGTATTTCGATAGATAGCGCTAAAATGAAACTTCGAAAAGACATAAGGTGCTGCAATTTTTAACGCCATGAAATAATTTTTAATCATTATGAAACTGAAATAATTGAATGCCGAAGCAGTAGACAACATGTCGCTGCGATATTACTGGTATTTATTTGTATGAATAAGTCTTTTTTTTCAGTAGCACTTTGTGAATATTTTGTGAATGTACTACATATATATCTCATAATATAGCCAGATCGTCGTACTGATCCCAAACCTATGTACTGCGACAAAGGTAAACTTCAGAATTTGCTATCGTAAAAGTAACTTGCGAGTTGAAAGGTTGCGTTTATGTTACAATGCCTTTGTTTTTCTTTATTAAGTACTGTTCAGAGCAATAACTGTTTACCTGTTTTGAAATTTTAAATCAACAGCCACGGTTTAACCCGCTCAAAGTAAATTAAACAAAACTCGATGTTACTGCGCAAAATTATGATTAAAAAAACAGGATTGTGAATTGAAATTACAAAACAACTTTGTGTAAAACAAAACACGTCCGAACGTATCAGTGAATTATTTATGGGCGCTAGAAATACATACATGCATCTGTGTTCCAAGATGGGGTAGGCAGAGTACACAAAACGTGACACAGACAAAAAGATGTCTATTTCACGTTACTAACATACTTTTAGGTGTGAAAAATTACTAGTATGTCGCCTAAAACATACCTAAACCTACTTCTTTTGCCGCCTTTTACGACATGTACGAAAGAAATAGCGAGGTGTCATTTTAACTCGACATCATACAAGTCGGATATAAATTTATTAAAGGATCTCTTCCTGCCGTCTTTCGAGCGGTTGACGACACATAATATTTCAACTCTCTAGTTGTTACGGTTCGTGAAATACAGCCTGGTGACAGACGGACAGACAGACAGACAAACAGACAGACAGACGGACAGCGAAGTCTCAGTAATAGGGTCCCGTTTTCACCCTTTACCCTTAAATTGGCAGTGTACACTGTGATGTACATTGTCAAATGTTCCTTTTTTTTTATTTTTTTTTGTAACTAAAATTTTTGACTTCGTTTCCCTGCAAGAGGCTCGAATTCACGACTTTTTTAATTCTTGTCAATTTAAGGGTTAACCTAACCCTAAAAACGACGTAAAGGTCAATTAATAGCGACACCTCTACATGTTACGTTTAAATACCTTTTTAAATAATCATAATAAACGTGTCCCCATGCGTAATGGCATACAAATAAGAGGGTTCACGGGCATCCGCTCCATTTAGAGCAACATACAGCTTCCCTGATTCTCTTGTCCGCCGCGTCACGCAAAGAAGCATTGTGTGTTTGAACAAAGCCATTCAATCGAGAACGATCTCGTTCATTTACCCGTTTAGGGAATTCTGACTTAAGTTTCTTACTCTATATTTTAAGTGAAAAGAACTGTAGTACGACTACTTCAGGCTGTTTCAAAAAGAACTTCGGACAAAGTTGGATCCGAAAGAAATAAAAACTTTTTGAGTTGGTGAGACTGAATTATTTTTTAAACTATGTTGGTTACCGATTTGTCTTACTTACGATTTTATTGACAGCCCTTTTAGTAATTCATTAGGCTAAGACTTAAGTAATTAGGTAACATCGAACCAAATTGATTCCTGACCCAACATAGAACCTATTCACAGTGAACGTCATAGTGACATTGCATTGCTTGACAAAGGAAATGTTTATGACGTTTATTGTGACAACGTTCTGCGGTGGGTCAGGAATCAGTTGGTTCGATCGTACCTATCTCAGATAGTAATTATTTTAGAAATGTTTGTATAGATTAATGTTCTTTAGCATTGCCTATCATCAGTTGTCAACATTTTCAGTTTTAAATGTTGCGAGTTACATTTGTTCCATTTAAAGTCCATGCGCTTAGAAATTGCGCCTTTGCGTTGTGCCGCCTTGGCACGCGCCGCCCTTCGTTAAAGACTGCAACGTGCTGCATACACGCGCAACTGATACTGGACCTATTGTGATAAATACAGGTAGTGATGACTCCGGTACTTCGAGCGATGCAGAATAGTGTGTATAAGTTACTTTAGGTTTGCTCGTATTTTTCATTTACCATCTGGTTACCCTGAAATCGCTAAACGTGGCATGTTTGAATTCATGTGCTCTGCCTACCCCTCTTGGGAATACAGGTGTGAGAATACGTGGGAATACGTGTTAGTACCTACGTATGACCATGGTATACATAATCTAGAATGAATGTAAATGATGTAAAGTTGCAAAAAAGAGCAGTCAACAAAAGAGATTGTAACAAAAGTGATTATTTTGTTGGGTAGGTTTTTTACCTATACTTTTAACTAACTTGGTTTTTCAGTTTTCTTTTTGACAGAAAACATTACATACCAATTCATATCTTTGTCTAAAACATTATATCTTTATTGTTATATCTTTAAGGCCCTTTATTCATCAAATTAATTCTACTCCACGAAAAAATGTGTACCGCTACAGAAATTTAATTTAAGACTAGGTATAAAGTCATAAATATCACGGGAGCTGAATTAAAAAGCATGTCGGCAAAATTACTTCACAGCTACTTAACAAGCATTTTCATATTAATAAAAAACGTGTACACAGCTAATAAAAAAAGGTTCAGTACATCCTATGAAGCGATTAAGTAAACAGAGGGTAGGAATTACTTTATTTTGATACGGTGTTTGTTTAATATTTTCATTTTAGAAATTGGTCGATTTAAAAATGTTGGGGACCGCTTTTAAGCCGAATTAGGCGCCGTTAAATTAAGGTTTGATAATCACATTTAACTCATTAGTGTATTATTTCAGCGTACACGGGCACTTGGGCCGTTCTATTTTCGGATAATGATTAACCTTTTGCTAAGAAAAATACGATCCATTTAGTAAGCTATAAATATTTTATTTGCAAATAATGCCTGAGCTAAAAGACATTTTTTAACCAGCATTTTATTTTCATGTTGTGAAAATTTGTTAACGTAGAAAGATGGTTGCTACTGTATTGGGGGACAATGTTACTGTTATTGAGTACGGTGAGTGCATATTTGTTTAGCAAAGCTACAGAAAGTTTTAGTTTAAGGCTCAATTCACACCAGAAGAGCAGCGCAGCGCGGCGTAGCGCAGCGACCCGCTCCGTGGAGAATGCGCTGGAATGGGTAGGAAGTCGCTGGAATTTATATAATTATTGACATATGTATTGACAGCGGCCGTCGCGACTACTCGAGCATCCTCGGGCATTCCCGCGACAGCTCGCGCAGTCGCACGGCTTTGTTTATGGGATGCGCTGGAATTCCCGCGGATCCGCGGGCATCCGCGCGCATCGTTAGATTTTCTCATGCGATAATAAGTCTTATTGTAATGAAAATAAAGTTGAAATTCTCATGACACTGAAACTGCGCTCCGCTACGCCGCGCTGCGCTGCTCTTCTGGTGTGAATTGAGCCTAAACTAGCGAGTAATGAACATACCCCGTTATTAGTGTTGCAGATTCATTGAAACTAAGCCATTGGGTTGTTGCACAACATTTATTTCATTGTCATGTCATGACATGTGACATATTGGAAGGTACATAAAACGTTTTTGTTAAATGAATATTTTTACAGATAAAATATTAGATTTGTATATTTTTAGTTGTCTGAATAAATTATAATTAAATTTTCTAGGTCACTTGGCGTTAAATTTTGTCGCCTAAGTACTATACAGGGTTACTGGTAACTCGACGTATTCCTGGTAGGACTTGATAGAGGAGCTAAAATGCAATATTTTTAAGCCATCATATATTATGTATGGCCGAAAATAAACGGTTCTTGAGTTATTGATTTTTTAAGTTTTTTTTTGAATTTCCCAAAATTTTACATCAAATAACTTTTTTTTTTAATTTGGCCGTCTGTTGCGGTATTTTTTTATTTTTTTTTGAATTATTAAACTATTGTCAAATTAAAACAAGTACAAAAACCCTAGCAAAACAAATAAAAGTCTTCGAAATCAGCGAAAACATTTTTTAT
>BHDV01070418.1:13209-25119 GCA_005406045.1 Adoxophyes honmai | reverse complement strand
ATTGAGAACCTCCTCCTTTTTTTGAAGTCGGTTAAAAATAAAACAATATACAATAAATAAAACAAAACTATTGGAATGTCAAAGATGGCGGACAAACAAACAAAATGGGTAGTTTATACTGTGTAAAGAGTTTCGGGGGCTCGCGAATTGGACCACTCCAGACGCGACTACGGCAGCACCCGCATTACCAATTGAGGGTTCCCCGTAAAGTCTAAAATGTAATAGGTTGCCAACTTGGGAAATTTTTATTCTTTAATTTTTTACTAAAAGACCGTGTTACGTAACGCGTTGTTTGGACCCCCCTGCCATGAGGGAGTTCTGGGCGTTCCCGGTCTCTACGTTCTACGTGTTTGAGCCGGGAAGAGTGGTGCCGGGGCGGGCTCGCACGACCCTGTGGGGCGCGGCCCCAGCCTTCTTGCCGCGGGCTTTCCTTCGGAAGGCCGGGCAGGAGGCGTTGTTGGCTGTGTGCGGACCCCTACAATTTGCACACGTTGGCAAGTTCTCTCTCGGTCTTGGGCAATCACGGGCGGAATGTTCCTCGCCGCATCTGACGCAGGCCTGGGTACGATAGGAATTTTTGGAGCTAGGTATGTCCAAATCGTTAATTTCGTTTAATCATCTGGTTACCCTGAATTTGCTAAACGTGGCACTGGATTTTTGAATCCATGTGCTCTGCCTACCCCTCATGGGAATACAGGCGTGAGTATATGTATGTATGTATGTATGTCCAAATGCTTGGCACCCATGGCACTGAGCTGGTCCTTTTCGACCTCTCCAGGCCTCGATCTTGACTCCCTGCATGCTGAGTATCTCGGTGCAGGCGTAGATCGCCGGAATCGTGGAGCCAGTCCTCTCTAGCTGCACATGAAATATGCAGCCGGCTCTGCCTTTCCGTGCCTGGATGGAGCGGGCGAAAACCGGGCTGAAGCCCTTCTACTCCAGGTCTTGGATGACGTCCTCGGGGTTAGTGTTCGCCGGATGGCCACGCACCGCGATCTTAACGCGGCGGTCCTTTGGCAAGCTGTAGCAGTGAAAGTTCTGGCCTGCTGCCTGATAGAGCTCACTCAAGTACCGCTGCCTTTAATACCATGTGGAGCGTATTTTGCTGTCGAAGTCTTAAGATTGGCTTACGTACTCGATTGCTGCAGTGCTACATCTGGCCGATAGTTCTATACGGATGTGAGTCTTGGACCATTAAAGAAGATCTCAGGAAACGTATTGAAGCTTTTGAAATGTGGGCATACAGGCGTATGCTAAGAATAAGCTGGACGCAGAGAGTTACAAACGTGGAGGTTCTTCGTCGAGCTAAGCAAAAGCGGGAACTCTTGGCAGTCATTAAGAGGCGGAAAACTGCGTATCTCAGTCACGTGCTGAGGCACGATAGATACGCCCTTTTGCAACTCATCATGATGGGCAAGGTAGCCGGCAAAAGACGAGTTGGTCGCAGGAAGAAGTCGTGGCTCCGCAACATCCGAGAGTGGACTGGAATAGCAAGCGCATCCGAATTGTTCCACCATGCTAAGGATAGACAAAAATTCCAGAAGTTGGTAGCTAACCTTCACTAGTTGGAGAGGCACTTAAAGAAGAAGGTGGGAGCTGCTTCAGCCTCGGGTTCCCCTTCCAGCTCTCGCACCCGTCGGCTTTCGCCGGCGAGGGTCCGAGCCGCGGCATGGACAGCGGGGGTCCGGGTGGTGGAGTTGACTGTCGCTTCGCTCTTGTAGCGTCGGCGACGGATGGCAGCGGCTTGGTCACGGGCGGCGCGGTGCGCGGGGAGACTCCGGGGTGTCTCCTTGACACGGCGCGCATCGTCAGGAGGTTCCTCAGTCTGCAGCCCTAATCGCTGGTTGCTTGGGTCTTAGCCCGCTGCCGGTGGCGGTCTAGGTTAGGTTTTTATAACAACTGTATATTTTACCCGTGTGGTGCCGGGTTAGAATAGCACCTCCCCCTTTCTTCCCGTGGGTGTCGTAAGAGTCGACTCTGGGAAAGGGTTAGTGTATTGTGGGCGATGGGCTAGCAACCTGTCACTGCAATATCACGTTTAACCATCTGCATACCCTGAAATTGCTAGACGTGGCACTGAATTTTTGAATTCATGTGCTCTGCCTACCCCTTTTGGGAATACAGGCGTGAGAATACGTATGTATGTATGTATGTATATTTTGTAATTTATTTTATTTTATTACTTTTGTATAATTATTGTAAAAACCTGTCTAAGATGAAAATAAATATATGTAGGTACATAATAATTTTTAACAACAATTTCTATTCTTCTTCTTCTTCCTCGATTCCTCATGTCTGAGGGTCGCGACAGCAGTTTGTAACCTGTTTTACTAGAGCTCTCCATTCCACTCTATCTGCGGCTCTTCGGATCGATGCCTGTAGGTTTGCTCGGCAGACTTCCTTCACGGTGTCGGTCCATCGTGTGGGTGATCTTCCCCTGCCCCTGTTACCCTCGATCTGCCCGACAACAATTAGATTCTCTAGATTATCTGGGTGGCGTCGGGCAACGTGTCCAAAGTACTGAAGGATTCGCTGCCTGCAGATTGTTGACAAACGGGTCCGAATGTCTAGCTCCTTTAGTATTGAAGCGTTAGTGCGGTGTTCCGTCCATGAGACGCCCAACATTTTACGCCAACACCACATTTCAAAAGCGTCGATTCTGGCCCGGGTGCGTGCTTTTAGAGTCCAGGTCTCTGAGGCATAAAGAAAGATAGAGAAGATAAGGGTCCGCATAAGCTTAACTTTTGTCTTCCTTCCAATTCCTCTGTTCCTCCAAATCTTCTCTAGTCGCTTCACTGCTGATTTAGCAATCTGGCCTCTCCTGACTACCTCTTTGTCACAGTCTCCGTCATTCGTTATTAGTGACCCTAGATAGACAAACTCCTGGACTGTGTCTAGGTCAGCCAATTCACCTGTCCTTTCAAGGGTTCCTGCCCGGTCGACAAACATCAGCTTGGTCTTAGCTAAGTTTATTTGGATTATACTCGACACTCACCAAACGTACTCTTTGCAGAAGCTCGGCCAGTTCTCTTTCAGTTGCGCCAATAATGGTAGTGTCATCCGCAAAGCGCAAGTTATTGATGAGATGTCCACCAATCCGAATGCCTCCCGTCCAGTCCTCCAAAACCCTGCGCATGATGTACGTTAGGTGACTAGGAAAGTTTTGAGATACGAAAAAAAAGTTGCCTTTAGAACATTTTATTTTATCACATCTTTTCAAAATACTCTCCATGACTTTCTATACAACGATTCATTCGTCTAAACCAAGATTTAAAGCACTGGCGATAGTCTTCCTTAGGAAGGTCCTCAACCGCCGCTATGAAGGCATCCCGAGCGTCGTCAGGGCTTTCGAAATGACGACCACGGAGTCCAAGTTTCACTTTCGGGAAGAGAAAGAAGTCGCACGGACTTAGATCGGGGCTGTAGGGCGGGTGACTCATTTCTTGAATTTCTGTGCTTCTTAAAAACTCTCGAGTTAATTTAGCTTTGTGCGGTGACGCGTTTTCGTGGTGCAACAAAAGTCCCCGCAAACCTGTTTTTGGACGTTTTTGGCGTAACTTTTCAAATACAGTCGGCAAACACACCTCCGTGTACCATTGAGCATTAACAGTTTTCTGACTTTCTAAAGAAATTGTTGCCAAATGACCACTTGCACTAAAAAATGTTGCCACCATTTTTTTCCCCACGCTTCTTCCGCGTTTAACTTTCCTTGGAGGTTCTTCATCCGGAAACACCCAAACCATCGACTGTCGCTTTGTTAGCGGATCAAACTGATAGATCCAACTCTCGTCTCCAGTAATAATATTAAATACGCTACGGCTCTCGCCATTTTCAAATTTTTCGAGCATTTCTCGGCACCAGGAAACGCGGGTTAGTTTTTGTTCAGCGGTCAAAGCGTGAGGTACCCATCGAGAACAAAGCTTCCTCACGTGTAGATGGTTATGTAAAATTGAATTAACTATCGGCGATGAAATATTTAGGGCTTCTTCTATCTCCTTGTAGGTAGTTTTTGGGTCGTCGTGCAATATTTTCCTCACAGCTTCGACATTTTCATTAGTTACAGCTGTAGCTGGACGGCCACTTCTGTCGTCATCTTTCAAGGCAAATTTCCCCTGTTTAAATTGCAAAAACCATCTAAAAACTGTTGCACGGGATGGAGTATATTCCCCAAATGCAGATAAAAGTCTATCTCGGCACTCAGTTTCACTTAAACCTACTTTAAAATCATACAACATCATTGCACGAAAATGTTCACGTTCGATTTCCATTGTTGACAGAAAGAACTAGCGAAATGCTATAAACAATTGAACGTAACATTTTTATTTCTTAATATTATGAAAATTGGCCGATGGAATTCGAATTTCAAATAAATGGGCTTTTCAAAAAGGTACAATGTAAATTGGTTCCATTTATAAAATTGCCGTATCTCAGAACTTTCCTAGTCGCCCACGTATTCGCCAATAAGATTAAACAGCTGTGGCGAGAGTATGCAACCTTGTCTTACCCCACGGTTGGTTTGGAAATGGGCAGAGACAGTGTCTTCCAATCTGATTTTTGCTTTGCCGTCAAGGTAGAGGTTTTGGACCAAGAATATCAGGTGTTCTGGGATCCCTATCTCTCTCATTGCATCAAACATTTTCCTCCATGAGATGCAATCAAATGCCTTCGCATAGTCTATGAAACACAGCGCCATTGGTACGTAGAACTCTCTGCTTTTCTCGATCATCTGTCTCATGTTTAAAATTTGTTCTCGGGTACCTCTGCCTTTAACAAACCCTGCTTGTTCTTTCGCGATTTGTCCACCAATGTAGTTCTCCAGCCTTCTATTAATGATGTGCAGGAGTATCTTGCTCGCATGAGACGTCAGAGAGATGGTCCTATAGTTCTCGCATTTCCGAGTCGATCCTTTTTTATGAAGGGGTACCACCACTGATTCAAGCCAGTCGTCAGGCCATTGTCCTGTCCACCAAACTTTTTGGCATATTGTGTGAACCATTTTAGTACCGTCCTGACCCAGCATTTTCAGCACCTGTGCGGGTATCCCATCTCCACCGCATGCTTTGTGTTTGAGCCGGGCGATAGCTGACTCCACCTCACGAAGAAGAATGTCGGGCTCCCTTTCAGAGTAATCTATCCGATCTTCAATAGATTCGCTTGGTTCACTGTAAAGCATCTGACAGTATTGGCGCCATCTCTCCAGTACTCGGTCTCTATCAACCAGTATCGTCCCGTTTTGGTCTTCTATTGCCCAGCTCTTCGGCTTAAATTCCCTCGCAAGTATTTTGACCTTTGAGAATAGGTCTTTTGTATGTGCTAATGTAGCTGATTTTTCAATTTCGAGACACACTGAGTCAATAGAGGCGTTCCTGTCTCGTCTGCACATCCGTTGGACTGTACTATGCAGCTACCGGTACCGCAGTCGTCCCTCTTCAGTGCTCACCCCACCTTCTTTCAGCTGTTTCTTCTCATTTATAGCATTCCATGTTTCTGCACTGATCCAGTCTGCTTTTGGTCTAGCTTCTTTACATTTGGCAGCAGCCTCTTTAGCGGCTCTTTAATGGCTACCGACTTCAGCTTTTCCCATGACGCGTGAGCTGATTCGAACGGGTCCAGCTCCAGTTCCTTGAGACGCGGTTCCACTATCTCCCTAAATTCCTTCCCTGCCTGACCTGTCAGAGTGAGAGGCTTTTTGTGTGTTCTGAGGTTTGGGGCTCTTAGCCGGATTTTGACGGATGCAGCTAGGAGTTGATGGTTGTTTCCGCAGTCAGCTCCCGGACGTGTCTTGCTTACAACTACAGATAACCTCCATCTGTTGTTAACCATAATGTAGTCGATTTGGTTCTTATGTTTGCCATTCGGTGAAGTCCAGGTATACAGCCTTCGCGGATGTTGCTGAAACCATGTATTCATTACCGTCAGTTTGTGCTCCGTACAAAAATCTAGCAGCATTTTCCCTCTCTCGTTTCGCGTTCCCAGTCCAAATTTACCTACAATGCCTCTGAGATGGTCATCAGATGATGTTGTTCCAATTTTGGCATTAAGGTCCCCGAGGACAATTGTCGGCTCTTTTGTTGGAACTGCTCGGTATACCTCTCCAAGTTGGCTGTAAAAGACTGACCTCATCTGTGCAGCTAGATGTTGGTGCATATACCTGAATTAGGTTGATAGGCTGAGGCCACGCCCCTAAATATTTTGACGCGTACTATCCTGTCACTCACCACGTCATATCCAATCATCAATTTCTATTATTCATCTTTTATGAACGCGGGACTTTATCACGTTTGAATTTAAATACCTCTTTACGTTTCGGCCGCAGTACAGCGATCGTGGTCACAAGTAGACTTTGTCTCCTCAAACGTGATAGAGTCTTCCGTACATATAAAGATAAGTGAGAAACACGAATGTTAAAAACAATATTTTAAAACTATTATTGATTTATTTTCAGATGTTGTTGCTTTTGGTGTGCCTAGTGGGATCAGGGCTCGCGTCACCAACATCAATTCCCGATGCTCCAAAATTGAAAGATGAGATGTACATTAGTGCTCCAGTGATCATGGCCTACGCCGCTCCCCCCGAACTTGCTCCGCTAAAGAAATTGGAAGTTCGAGTCGAACCTATTCCCAAAGAGCCAGGCGAGATTCCTGAACCGACCCCAGAGATTACTGAATTAAAAGATGAAGAGCCCAAAGAAGTTTTGAGCACGTCCGAGGACCCAAAAGAAGAACCAAAACAAGAGCAATCTGTAATCATTAAGCTTGCTCCTCCGAGATTCTTCAGCGTTCCATCCTTTATTTCTGACTGGTTTTCCTTCTTACCTACATCGATAACAAACTTATTCAATAACAACTCCAAACCTAAACTTTTACATCCTGGCTATACAGTGGTGATCGAAGAACCTAAGCCTCAAGTTTAATCAATCAACATGACACAAAATTAATAAAGAACATATTGCATTTCTTAGTTCCTGCCCTAGCTTTTTTATGTATACTTTAAAATTCCGCAAAATGTTCTCGATCAATCTTATCTTTTCTGCTTCTTCTTCTTTCTTCTTCTCTTCTATCTATCTGTTTTATATATCTCTTTTATCTATCAAACTTCATAAATCTTTTGAATATATACTCTCTATAATCTACACTTAGAACTACAAATTCAAGCAAAAACGGCTTGGGCAGAACCCATGAAAATTAAAATGACAATTAAATGGAATGATAATAAACCAATTATGAGTCGACGTTTTGTTTTATTTGTGGTGTGGTGTCGGGTCTAGATTAGCACCTCTCCCTTTCTTTCGTTGATGTCGTGAGGGGCGACCAAGGAAATGGGTTTTGGTGTTCTTTAGGCGACAGGCTAGCAACCTGTCACTATTTTACTACCTCTTCCACCTGTTTGCCAGAAGTGGCTGCGAAGCGTGAAATAGTCATAGTCATATTTAACCTTTTGACCGCCAAGGCGCGAAGTGAAACGCTGTGCTCCTAACGCCAAAGACGTGAGTCGGCTCTTATAGATAATGCTTGTTTTTTTCGAATGGTGATGTATTATTTTATTTAAATTGGGTATAAAATAACTTACACTACCTATAAATAAAGTAAACCTAGAAAAAATGTTGCAGCGTTTTATATTTCGGTTCTTTCGCAATTACTTCGACGCACCATTTAATATATTGGCGTCACGGGCACTGACTTGCGATGACGTGATATGGCGTCTTTGGCGGTCAAAAGGTTAAGTAATCATGGTTAATCCTTTTAACTATTACCGAATACAGTGCCTGCAGCCCAGCAACTACGCGGCCAGGGGCGCGTTTAGCTATTAGGATATCTGAAACGCGTACTCTTTAGTGACGACTGACCATTGAAGTATAGGTAATAGAAGTGACAACGCGAACAAAGTCTGTGGGGCAAACCCGACAGCGCGGGGAGCGTGGGGCGTGGCTAACGAGTCATAGATTAGATGCAGCGTCGCCGTCATGTAGACGCGACACTTTGTTGCTGAGATTCATTCGGTCGCGTATCAATCGAATATTCCGCCTATTTAATTGGGTAAACAAGCATAAAACGTCAAGTAAACTTTTCTATCAGATCAACCAACGCTGAGATACTATGGAATAAAGTTCAACTTTTTAGTATCGCGTGCGCGAGTCCGACTCTCACTTGGCCGGATTTTTTAATTTATAAACACATAATATATGTTTTTATCTTATAAAAGTTATAAAAATTCATATACATGTGGCCGTCACTTACTACCCTATGTATACACGGAATGTCCTATCTTATACATATTTTTAGTCTATGACAAATGACGCAACATGGCGTCAAGTAAATATTTTCATCGAAATAATGTTTAAAAATGGTTTAAAGTGATAATTTAGTTACTCAGCGATGGAAAGTTACTCTTTCGCACTTCGCAGTATTGGTGGAATTACTTGTGCAACCTTTTAATACGCATGAGGGCATTTTAAATGTCTTTCAACACGACTCGTTCACAACTCGAGAGCCGGCGAGCGACTATTGGCAGTGCGAATGCAGTGCGGCCAATTGGCCGCACTTGAGTGGGACATTACGTGGTGAGGCGATGTCAAATCTATACGTAGTAGTATTAGATCAATGCGACTGACGAGCGTTCGTCCCACGGATTAGATAAAGAAGGTTGGATTGGCAATACGCGCAAGGCTGGCGCACCACAGGTATGATCAAATGGTCATACTTTAAGAACCACGCGATCATACTTGTTTAGTGGCATGACGTTTGCATCGCCGTGCGGAGCTGCGCTAAAATCCTTTGAAAATGCCGTATTGTACGATTGTTACGAGTAGGTTAAAGAATCAGGCGTCAAGTACTAAGCAAGGAGTAATTTACATTCACCGATAAGCATAGAACCTTCGTTTTATAGCATATTTTTCGAAAAAACTATTTTTAATTATGAAATTCTAAGTAGAAACAACAATTACGCCAAGAGACACAGAAATGTACATTGCTGTTGAAGTACGCAAATATTTCGGGTGAAGATACATTTGACGCGCAATGGATAACGAAGCAATCAAAATAAACACGCTTCTTCAACTCGATCGCGGCCTCGCCGGACTTGAGTTTGTAGTGAATCTTGTGCGGGTAGTTGTCTCGTACGTACGCACTTTCGACGCAGTGTGCGAACCAATTGCAGCTCTTTATTCTACGTGTATTAGTGTGCGTAATTGTGTATCTATTATTATTGTTGATGTAGTGGAGTTCTTTGGTGGGAGACAGGTGGCGACGCTGGTTTTCAAACAAAAGTGTGACTTTTGCCTATCCAATCTTCTTTATTCTGATCCGTGGTTCGTCCCACCACACGGGTGTTTTTAATACACACGTACAATGAGCATGTTTGGTTTGACTTTTGTGTGGCGTATGTGGTTCCAGCACGACGGGGATCCACACATTTTTCGCGCAAAATGAATGCCTATCTCAACGAAGTGTACGACGACCGCTGGATTAGAGGTTTGGGGACCTGTGGCTTGACAGCCGCGGCACAGATGACGAAATAGTTACGCCGCGGTCTCTGAACTTCACGCCCCTCGATTCTTACTTTTGCAAGCATTTGCCAGAGCCAGAACACTTGTTCCAAAAAACATGTGACAGTGAGTAGCAGATGCGCGCTTGGGTCGTCACGGGGTATGACGTTATTACAACGACCATAAAGGCACTGCAGCGGCTCCCTGCCAACTAGGGTGACCAATACTGGACTAAAATGAATACCGGTATTAACTACCGGCATTGGAGTACAATACCGGGATACCGGGATTAATACCGGTATTGAATAGAAAGCAAGAAAATTGGTTTTTAACTAAAGAATGACGGTTTTAATAATAAAAATACCTACATGTCTTTATTAGTGGTATCATAACCAATATATTATTACACAGTAGGTATTTGGGTGTACAATTGGATAGATGACTAAAAAACTATTTAGTCCGTCAGATAGATTACCGAAAAACATTGTACATGTCGTGACCGGAAATGAGTGGACGCTAAACGAAACGCAAGCACGCCATCTGATGCCCTCCATGGCACAACAAGAGTCAGCTGTATGGCTTTTGAGCTTTGCCTTTTCCACAGGAAGGAATTAAAAAAACGGCGTACTTTTTATTGCACAATGCCCATAGCTGGGCATTTACTCGTTATCCGTTAATCGTTAATTAACGAAGTTAACATTTTGAGTAACGGATTAACACGTTCGCTGCGATATTAGGCCTAAGGGCCTAATAATAATATGTCGACTCCCAGTCGGTGCGGGAGGAAAATATGGTGTACTCACGTTCGTGCGAAGCGTGTATTTCGTAGATTGTTCAGAGTACGAAGGAGACAAATATAGGTTTGTGAATATTTATAAAAGGGCTACTAGTTCTGATAATAAAAATAGTATTACGCTTTTAGGCCTAATATCGCACTGAACAATAAAATGGTAATTACTTGCGAATATTAGGTCTGAAGGCCTAATACAAAATAACAGGCATATCAACCTAATATCGCACTGATTGGAGGACATTTTAAGTTAGTGTTGTGCTGTGTAGTGGCTAGTGCATGACGTCATTACGATATTGGCATGTTATTTAACAGTGATAGTGCAAAACGTAAGATAAAACTACTTGGGAGTATTATTATTCAACCGGGATCAAGTAGGTAGGTACCGGTGCACTTTCAATATCAACAAGCCCAAAAAATCTGAAAAATAAAGAAACATCTTTGTGTTTAATGCCAAAAAAGATATTGTGTAAATGTTACATGCGGGTATAAGTTGTGTTTTTTAAACACTATAAAATGTTACCTGCAATAAACATATTTTATTACTTTACTTATCGACAATTTTTTCCCCATCACTAATATAAACCTTAGATATTGCATTGATTAGGTGCGGTATTAGATCTAAAAACCTTATGTTTTTTTTGACGTTTTTCTCATATATAACAATTGGGAACCTCGGGCGAAGCCAGTGGGGCATAAATCATCATCCTCAGCCTATATACGTCCCACTGCAGGGCACAGGCCTCCTCTCAGTATGAGAGGGCTTGGGTGATAGTTCCCACGCGGGCCCAGTGCGGATTGGGAACTTCACACACAACGTTGAATTACTTCGTCGCTGTGTGTAGGTTTCCTCACGATGTTTTCCTTCACCGAATAGCTCGTGATAAATATCAAATTTGATATCGCACATAAATTCCGAAAAATTCAGAGGTGCGAGCCCGGGATTTGAACCCACGACCCTCTGCTTGAGAGGCCACAGTTCGAACCGCTGGGCTATCACTCACTCTACATAAATATACTCAATTAAAACAGCATAGATACCAAATTTGCGTAATTTTATTGATTTTCAGAGAAATACATACATACATACATACATATTCTCACGCCTGTATTCCCAAGAGGGGTAGGCAGAGCACGTAATTGAAGTTATATCAACCTCTAACCTTTAAGGTCTTTAGACCTAATGCCGCTCCACCCGAAAGTGTACGTCTTAGGCGTTTTGACCTAGTAACGCACTAGAGGGAAAACTTGAAGAATTGTTACCGCAGCTTTTGTTAACTTTTAAGTTAACTTAAGAAAAGGCTAACGGACTCATTAACTTCCGTTAATCGTTAATCCAATGCCTACTATTCACCGCATGGCATCGCGGCGCGGTGAGATAAACAGGTTCAGACAAGTATGAATCAACAAGTGCTGAGTGGCGCGTGCCGCGAGTGAAACGAAAACACTTTGCGAGTGAGAAAGCTGTGGATATATCTTTCAGAACCAAAACCCAAGTTAACTAACGCAACAACAGCATAGTAACTGTTTTTTTTATTACATTTTAACGGATTAACGTTAACTTGTGTTAATTCTTCCGTAATTTAAAGAAGGGAGCGTTCAAGTATTACGTACTTAACGCAATTTGGGGGGAGGG
>BHDV01070417.1:19228-35372 GCA_005406045.1 Adoxophyes honmai | reverse complement strand
TCGGCAAATGCTCAATGAGCTAACGTGGCCAACCGCCTTAAATAGTAATCATGCAATTCGTCAACGTCGAAATTATGAGTGAGAGTGAGATACTTGCCGTAACCGTAAGTTTACAGTGACCGTATTCGATGACGTAAATGTAAAAGATATGTCTAAAGAACTATACAGTGCCTCTAACGGTCGCTTGTGGAACTAAAGTGGTCCATACAAATCTAACTAGTGGTAATGATACACTCCCAATGGACACTGTTCTTAAACGAAATGGCCAGTCGAATGAACAGAAAGTAAAATAATAAAACAGTTCCAATTCCCTACAAGGTTATGTTTACTGAAATAATTCAGCGAAATGCTTATCAGCTTACGAATTGACCCGAACACACAGATACTTTAATACTTTGGTGAAAAAAAATACGCTGAAACGAAGGGTTACCTTAGAAACCTCTTGTATAAGCTAACATTTTCAGTATAAAATCGACTCAGAGGCCAGGACACAAGGTTGATAGTAGATCAAAGTGAAGAAGTGGTATAAGAGGTTGGGAAGGTCGAAATGCTAATTCGGCTCAGCGTTGCCGAGGCACGCGCGCATATTAATTTGCGAAAAGGAATTATTTGAAAAGTTACCGAAAACGTTATTTATATAGAGATCCCTTACGGGGGATTTTGTCTTTTGGGGCAAGAGTATTGGACCACAGGAGAAGACATTTAGAAAGAAGGAAAGAAAGAAAGATAGAAAGAAAGAAAAAGTTTTTCGACACAAAGACGTATACGTAGACGTATTTTGACTTAACTTAGCCTGTGATAGGGATATTGAGACTTTTTGTTCGGTGGGATTTATTCACAATATGGTTAGTTACCAAGACAGCTTGGGAAAATACTTTGAATCTGAAAAGTTAATTTTACTTTTAGGAGATATTTAAAAAAAGAAACAAGACTGTATTCAAAGATTTTCATAAACTTTGCTAGCTCGCCCGGGACAAGGATTAACCAAAATTGATGATATTTTAGTGTGATAAATTGAAGTAAATTTTAGATTTTGCGATCATTTTTATTTTCATTAGGTACCAAATGTTTGTTAGGTAAATTTGATCCTGAATAATAAAATAGCGATTGTTTGTTTCTTAATTTTAGTTTGTTCGAGCCCCAAACGACGCAAGGGAATAATGAATGTGCATTCAGTCTGTTATTTTGGCCCCTTCGGTTAGTCTATTTCTTGATGGTAATTTTGTCTTCGATATGAACCTGAGCTGTTTATTTGGCGCCGTAACTTTCAAATATGGTTTCTGTATGGCACGTTGCTTCACGGTATTTGGACCAATGTTTGGCGTCACAACTCAGTTGGTGAAACAACGAATGAAAGAGGACACAAACATTTGCCAAACATAAAACTAGTTGGAAGTTTGGAAATGACCTGCATCTAGCGTCTTCCGGCGATCTTTGTGAGATCGTCAGTCCATCTAGTAGGTGGGCATCCTACGCTGCGCTTGCTGGTCCGTGGTCCGAGCATTTTTCAACCCCATCAGCTATGCTCTGCGTGCAATATGGGCTATATCGATGACTTAAGTTCGTCTGCGGATCTCCTCATTTCTGATTCGATGACGTAGAAGCAGCCCGAGTATAGCCCTCTCCATTGCTCGTTGATCGACTTGGAGCTTTGAGATGAGGCCGATTGTGAAAGACCACGTTTCGCTATTAAGTTCGTCATTTCACGGGTCAACTCGTGTCCCAACATCAGGAGCAACGCACCACGGTAGCAGATAAACGCGCACTGAGCGCTGCCGATCTTTCCACGACTTGATGCAACTGACACCGGTTCACCGCTACACACATTGATAATGGGTTACGAATTGGCTAGAAGCACCCAGCTTCGAAATTAAGACGTGAATCCATCCGTTTTTGGCAACAAATGAAGAACTGTTCTGTAGACTTTTATGAGTCTTGAAACACAAAGGATGTCACATGAGAATTGCCAGTTCTTTAAAAGTGTAATCTTAAATGAAACGGAGTGTAAGGTTTTGTGGTAGATATAGGTGTATCAGTTTTATTTCACTATGATTGAATCTTCATACATACATACATCACGCCTGTATTCCTAAACGGGGTTGGCAGAGCACACAAAACCTTACACTGACGAAACTATGACATTACCTCTTGTGGCTACTTCCAGCATATTTTTTTAGGTTTTAATTTGGCAGGTATAACAGTGACAGGTTGCTAGCCTGTCGTCTAAAATATACATCAACCTATTTCCTTAGTCATCTCTTACGACACGAAAGAAATGGAAGTATTGTTTCTTTAGTCGCCTCTTACGACATCCACGGAAGAAATGAAATGCTGTTGTTCTAAATTCGACACCACGCGGAATAAGGGAATCTCTCGGTAGTTTTTTGTTTAATGTTTACCAAACCCTATTGATTTTACAAAAGGAGGGTGTAGTATTGTTCTCCAAGTTTAGTAATCCGCTTTCCTCTCGCATTCCCACTATAATAGCGACATTGTCCCTAGTTACAATAAAGTGTAACAATGAACATCGGCTAATTACACACGCGGCAATTAGCCGCTATTAGCTTGTAACGCTAGCATTCGTAGCGTCCCGCACACACTGACGACTTGGGCAACAAACATTACGGTGGACATTAAAAAGGGAAGTGAAGGGCGGATTTGATAATATGGAGGATTCAGTACAAAATGCGGAGTTAGTGAGAGCGAGAGAGGCAGAGCACTTGAAACGTTAAGTAGCAACAAACGTATGAAAGAGGTATAGGTAATAGTGCCAAGTTCATATTAGATTCAAAATCATACCTTAACCTATTTCCATATTCCTCTCTTACGACATTCACGAAGGAAATAGTGAAGTGTTATTCTGACTCAACTCTACACGGAAAACAAAAAATACGGATTTCATAATATAGGCCATACGCTTCAGAATAAACTAAATGAAAGCCACTGTAGGGACACCTAGCGCCGTTTATCATGGAGTAGTAAAACTTCTACTGTCAAAATGGTGTCCTACATCGCGCTATCAAAGTTTCTAAGATCAGTTACATAAGTACAACAACTTTCTCCCTATGGACTTCGTCGACATATATGCCTGGAGAGAGATCTCTCTATTGGAATCTTTCCCACCATAAAGTGGTTGATGACTCTCAGCTTGTTATTATAATCATTGCCAGCCATGTGTCCCGACGCACGGTCGCCAAATAGCAGCCCGTTGAACAAATCGAATCAATTTGAACCCCGCACTCGTTAATTAAAACGCTGTTACGGAACCCTTCTTAGGGTCTAATTTATAAATGTTATTCTGCCCGGAAGGAAGCATTATGTGGCCGGGGAAGCTTCATTTGCGTTGTTAACCTCCGCATTGTACGCGTTTTATAGCACATCTATCGTGGTAAGGATCTTTCTTGTGATGAATTTGCGAATTTTGGGGATAAAACAAAGCGTTTCGGGAACGTGGATGGTGTTGGCACTGAAGTGAAAGAAGACGTTGAGAGAACCTGCAAGATATTTGATTGTGAATGGCAACTTGATTAGTGTACCAACAATATAAACCATTTTGAAAATAAGCAATGAAAAATTACAAACATCACCAAATGGTTAGTCAGACAGAGCACACACAATGTTACATGAACAAAATTATGACTATTTTTCGTTATGTAGTCATTCGCATATTTTGCGGGTTCTACATAAATTAGATATTAGTTTGGTGTCAGATTGAAATCGTTTATGTGGTGTCGGATTAGAATAACATCTCACCATTTCTTCAGCAGATGTTCCTGAAACGCGCGTCAACTGTGCCTTTTAAATACGTCGTCTCCTAGGGACATAAATGTATGAAAAAAAGTAATGGAATTGTTTTTTTTAACTATCTCTATCTATCGTAGGTACTTTTGATTCAAAGGCCCTGCGCATACGACAGACTATCCACGACTGACTTTTTAGTCTGTGAAAATAGAACCAATGGAAGAGTAACTCACACGACGCGCAAAAAGTCCGGCGCACAATGCATACAATCCACGCAGACTTTTTGGGCGCCGCAGACTCGATCGCACAAAAAGTCTGTAGTCTGCGCTGCGCCTAAATAAGATTTTTATTAAAAAAAAAAAACTTACATCTAAATATATAAAAGGAGAAACTGACTGACTGACTGACAGATCGACGCACAGCCTAAACGGCTAAACGTAGGCACTTGAAATTTGGAAGGGACGTAGCTTCGGTACCGTAGAGGTGCACTAAGAAAGGAATTCCCGAAATTCCCACGGGAACGGGAATTAGCGGGAAAATCCCGTTGTATGAAAAATCTAAACCGCTTAAGTTAGACGCTTGAAATTTGGCATGCAGGTAAAATGGAAATAGTCGAAGGGATGAGGAGTGAGTGACATAGGCTATTTTTTGTCTTTTTATAAATAATCCATCACTTCTCTAAAATGAGGGTTGTAAAGTATTTATGGAGCGTTCCGCAGTTTATCAATGTTTTCTATATAGCTATATTCCCAAATTGAAAGACATATACAGTTTACATTTCGTATTCAAATAATTCTGAGATCTTTTCTGTGTCATTCCGAATTTAATGCGAGCGAAGCCGCGGGCAAAAGCTAGTATTATTATAAATCGGCTCAAATCTCCAAAGACTTCTGGAGCCAAGGTGAGCTTTCACCTAAGACCCTACGGTACGGTTTGGATTGCGGAGAACACGATTTTATCAGAATTCGTTGGGGAATAAATTTGAGCTGATTGCTCGGCGAGGAGTCGTCAGCTCCCTCGTGTCGATATTGTGCTCGTGTTAACGGGTTACGGGTTCCGTACTTGTCAAGGGACAGAGTACCTGACAGTTTTTATTTTCAGATCGTAACAACAACATAAATAATCACTAGGCTTAGGAATTTTGGATGCTCGCCGTGGTTCTAGAATCCATGGAGTCGCCATTATCTTAAATATTTTTTGACAACGTCAAATCAAAGTGTAAAAATAAGTGTCATGAATTATGCGAATATATCATTAACTAATTAACAACTCTACATAAGTTACAGTACCTCATCGAAGTTTCAATAGTGCCGAATAAAACATACCTATTAGCTGAGAGAAGATATTTTAGTTTTAATTAACTCCAGTAAATTATAATGTTTAAGCTAATACATATTTTACTAGACTATTTTTTGGACTTTGAAAAAAATCTTATTACAATTTTAACATAAATGGCGACTCCATGGATTCTAGAACCACGGCGAGCATCCAAAAGTCCTAAGCCTAATAATCACGCCTGTTTCCAAGGGTAGACGAAACAAGATAGACAAAAGCATGACTAATTCACGCTTGGCAGCCACTTCTAGCGCTAGAATGATACTTAGGTTGTTAGCACATGCCCTACAATATTATATACAATGTACGGTGCGCCCATCTGGGTAGAGGCTCTTTCCGCCCAGAACAAGACCCTCCTGCGTCGAGCGCAACGGGTCATGGCGGTCAGAGTCTCAAGGACGTACCGCACCACCTCGTTCGAGGCAGCTTGCGTGCTGGCGGGAACCCCACCATGGGAACTCGATGCCGAGGTCCTGGCCGACGTCTACCGGCGGGTTGCTGATGTGCGCTCCAGAGGAGAACGGCCTTGCCCGGAAGAGGTTAGGGGATGGAGAGAAATCTCTCGCCAAACCTTCTTCCGGAGGTGGTCGGAGGCTCCGGAGCGGCCAAGCGCCGGCCATTGGACCATATAGGGACCAATTGATTCCTGACCCACCATAGAACCTATTTACAGTGAAAGTCATACTGACATTGCGTTGCTCCACAAAGGAAATCTTTATTACGTTTATTGTGACAACGTTCTCCGGTGGGTCAGGAATCAGTTGGTTCGATTGTACATAAACATCATGTCTGTTGTATGGGGTAGATAGAATATACGCAGATCATGAGCATTCCACGTTTTGCAGCCACTTCCAGCTCAAGTTTAGGTTTCAAGTTGCAAAGTATATCGCCTGTTGCCAAATGCACACCTAACCAATTATATTATTCGCCTCTCACGACATCCACAGACAAAATTGAGAGGTGTAATTTTAAATCCACACCCCATTTTTCCATTATAATGTGGGTACCTTAACATCTTTCCTTAGTCGACTTGCGACATACTTAAGTAAGGTAAACGTCCCTGTGCTCGACACTGACCCAATACATGGCACTTGAAACCTTATGTCATAGTGAAACAGGTGACAGATGGGTGTCATCTAATGGGAATTGAGGCGTCAAGCATTGGTACATTTATCTTACATGGAAAAATTTAAGAGGATTTTGAACTCTTCTGTTTTAGAAGCTAGCATTAAATGCTAAGCCTCTGTTTCGCAAGTTACTCTGTCCTTGTTACCAGTCGGCGCCTCGTACAATGCAAGTCCTTCGGTGGGACAAAATACTAGGTATTTTATGACGTTATACGTTGCGGTGTTTTAGTAGTCAGATTGGTTTACATGGCCACCAGTACTCATTCTCTAACACAATGTGCAGATGTAGTGTACTAGTTTTAGTAGTTTCTTCCGTGAATTTGAGGCGATTAAAAAAATAAGTTAAAGTTTGTTTTGGGTGACAGGCTAGCAATCTGTCTGTACAGTCAACCAATTTGATTCCTAGGCCATTATAGAACCATGTCGTAATAAATTATTTGTTTATCTTCTGTGACATTGATTGTTGCATTACGCATGTCGTGAAGACATCTTAACTTTTTCAAAAATGTGTCATCGATAATCAACAGAAAAGGAGTTTGTTTAGGTATCAATAACTTTCATGTCATAGATATCGGGATGAAACCTAAAAATACATTTCTGACAAAACTTCACTGAAAGAGTATCGTCTATTTGTTTCTCTGTCACACTTGCGTATAAAAGAAAGTTAACTGGAATTGTCACTGTCTGTCTGTCAAACTTTCTTTTTAATTTCATGACTTGGAGCTAAAAGGTTTAACTCTTTACGATTATTTCATATTGTGATTGGAGAGTTGATAATTGTTTGACCCAATGTTTGACCCGTACCGACGTTGTCATTATTAAATTTGTTGTCGTTGATGTTGTCAATGCGACTAAGTTCTATAGTGGCCTAGGAATCAAATTGGTTGACTGTACCTCTTTTAACTTAAGTTAATACATTCTCACATAGGTACATAATTATACCGTCGTAAACCCAAACAACTGTGTCTTACTATGTATTACTTGTTACTTTTCGCTTTATGAACATTGTTATTATCATAGTAAAAATAATGCATCTATCTGTGCACTATTTGGACATTTCATTTCTTTGTCTTAGTGTGTTGTACCATTTTGTCAGAGAGAGGGGTTGCAAAACAATGAAAATGGTGTATATGGTGTGTATGGTGTGTATGAAAATGAAGGTGGTTTGGTTTTGTTTCACATATCCAACAAGGAAATAAACGGAAAGAAGTCTTATTTCTAGGGTCAATGTTAAAAACAACCAATTAGTACAGAATCCAGCAGCAAAGCGCCAACCGTAATTCGCATTTAATTTTACCCCGCAAGTCTCATAAACTGAGGGGCTATCGAATGATCAACATAACGAGACTAATTTGGTTTGACAAAGTTCCGAGAGACAAGTTATGCGGAACTCTTTGGACCTGTCTTCTGAATAAATTTTCAATAAACTTCCAAAAATGAGTTTGCTAAGTTCTGATTGGTGTGAATTATTAACGGGATCTCACTGTGATTCTGGTAGCCTCGTTGAGTTTGTAACGGAATTGTTTTTATTAGCTTTGAAACCACGGTTTTTTGTTGGCAGCGTTTGTTCGGATGATTACAGGGAGAAGGCATTGTGGGAAAGACTCTAATAGAGAGATCTGTTTCTATACTCCGATTATTTCAAGCTTTTAATTTAAACGGTCAAAATTTCACACATTTTTACCGTAAACCGATGATGTCGTTTGTAATGAGAACATTTTTAACAAACAGTACTACTGTAGTAAGTGTTATTTAGATTAGTTATATTAATAATGTCTAGTTTTACATCAAAGCCTTTAAAACTTAAATAGATAATCGGACATTTTCAATAATTTATTAGGTATACGAAAAACTTTTTCTTTCAGTACCTGAATATTTTTCTTTTATTTTACTCAATACGCGGGCTATACATAATTATGTGTATACGTAACGATATATTGTAGCGATCAATCTGTGCAGACAGTCCGATCAATCATGTATAGTGTGTATTAATCTTATTAATAAATTTTACTCTTCACCTAGGAACCTTCAGACAGAGTGATAATGCGTATCAGAGGGATAACGTTTGGCAGCAGCCGCCGCGGCTTTTAGATGTTTTTTTACCTGCCTTTTTTCAAAGTATATTTGCTAGCTATGACATCACAAACCTCACACACGTACGTATATACTCAAAGTCACATCCAAGTTAAGTATAGCTAACCCTGCTTTTTCCACTGGCAGTTTAATAGTTTTTTTTACGAAATCCACGCCGCGCCACGCGGCTTCTGGTTTTATCACCCGTTTGGCAGTCGACACCGCACTTACATTTGCAATGGTGCAAGCTTCTGAAATATGAAAATTGAATCTTGTTAGTCTGTTTCTGGGTCGCCTCGTGGCCTCTAGGTATTGGCCGACTGGCAGACGCCGGGTTATAAAATTTACTTCAATAAATTGGTTTGAAAACACCACGAATGGGAAATGAGAGCTGCGTTCTGAGGGCATTCTGATTGTTTTGGTTTCGTGTTTAGTTTGATGCTTAAATGTGAGGTTAACTGGGATTGACTGGACGTATTTTGTATCGTCTGACGTACGTTGGTAGAATAAATATCTAAGAATATAAACAAGCAGACAAAAACGGCAGGTCTACTGTATTTGTTATTGAAAACTGTTGTCTTTTTTTACGGGAAATAAACCGGTAACCAAATAGGCGATGTTTTAGAAAACGGTCAGGTCAAGGAGTACCCGAAACCCATGAACATTTATGGCTGAAACATGAGAGATGTCTAAGGATTATAGCTAGGGAAACAATGTAGTCTCTACTTACCTCTGCAGGAAAGAGGTGTTACAGTATGTATTGTATAACAATATATATTATGTTATACCGAAAAACTCTGCAGTTTCAAGTTTGCGATTCGTTTTGAATTTGTTGTTAACCTTTTCAACTTACGTTTGTGTTAATAGACACTAATAACTAATAATTCTGCAATGAAGTATTTGTTAGGTGAGAGATCTTCTTTAATTAGATAACAGGAGACTTAAATACATACATACCTACGTACATAAACATCACGCCCTATTCTCTATGGGATAAATAGCGACAACAGATCACGACTATTCGCTTTCGTTCTAACATACTTCTCTCGCTTCATTCACATTTATCCCACTTGACATATTACATGCTCATCTGTTTCTACTAATTAAAATTTATTCATCAACAAAATAGAACAACAGGAAATAGTGACTTAACTTACCTCACCTTTACACCCAAAGAACCATTATTGCACTTAATAATAAATCGTTTCCAAATTACAGACGAAAGGAAATCTCGTGAAAGCAACGAGAGGAAGGAACGAAGCGCTAAAAACTCATTGTCGCAGTAACGAGCAAAACAACGTGCCAATTAGCTGCAAAACCAACGTCAAAGAGAAGAAAAATACTCGTTAAAGTATAGAATACCTGATTCGCGACTTCCAATTCAATCTGAGTGATTGACGAAACTTGGCTCACCTGATTGGTATCGGTATCGGTTTCATTTGTTTATTAAATGTAAATCATATGCAATTAGGAAGGGTGTGCTTGGTGCTTCGCATGAAATAATTCTAAACTGCGTAAAGATGTACTAGAGGTAAATCAGTCCACAAACAAATCGTATTTGGAATCCGAATACAAATATTTAATGAGCAAGGTGTACTCCTGTACTATGTCCATAGTTTGCCTATTATTAGTCCGGACAGAAGCTGTTAGGAAAAGTGTTCAAGCAATTTCTAATATCAAAATTTTATTACTGTTGATACAGTTTCTCAAAACCTGGCTGTGTTGCTGCCAAAATGCTTTATAAATGTACTTATATTAAGTGAAATAGTCATAGTTTTGTCTATGAAGCGTTTTGTGAGCTTTGCCAACCCCATTTGGGAATACAGGTGTGCTGATGTATGTCTTATATTAAATATCGGTAAGTAGTTAGTTATTTCTACATTAACTTTTGTTTTTTTTTTGTATTGTTTTAACGGGGCAGACATATTCATTATGCTGGATAAAGTACCAAAATAAATAAACATTAAAAAAAATGGTCACATTAACACGTATCTTTTTTTCGGTTTCCTAAAAATAACCCGGTTTAATCCCATCACTACCCAGTGAATCGTTTAAGTCTCCGCAGGAGTGCGATTGTCCGCCCGGTCGCCAATACGCCAATGTTTGAACAAGACCACAAATAGTCGGGAAATTAAAACGTTCTTTGACGTCACGTGCAATCCCAGGACGTCGTGGGACGTTCGACGTCGAGAGTGGACATTAATATCGCCACGTTGAATTTACAATGGTTTCAGAGTATTTCGTACCAGGTAGTTTTATTAACTGTAGTAGCTATTACGAGTGCAAGTGTTGGACGACTGTAAACAATCTATTGAGTACCTACTTCAAATGGATTATTGGACATTTAAGCTATTACTGTTTCTTTCTGTTTGTGATTCTGCACAATTTTCGAAGACAGCTGCGAAGATTATTGTAAAGAATCGTGAGTAGATTAAGATGTGTCATAAGATTTCAAATATAGGCATTTAAAAATACGTTTTGTTTATGTTTAGAGGGGCGGAACAATATTCAGATGACCAGTGTATTTTTGTTCATTTTCTTCTTTACGTATTTGATTCACTTATATTGGTGTTTATTCAAAAAATGAAGTCAGATATAAACATCAATACCTACTTGTTTATTAATCAGTACGTTTACAATACAGTTGTAGGGTGTAGGGTGTACTCATGGCGTCAAAATCATATCATATTATTAAAACTCAGTCGTCCAGTTATAAGTATTTCATTTCCAGAAAACCATTCAAAATAAAATCAAGAAAATCAGAGAGTATAAACAGCCACTAATTCGTGTTAAACACCAGCGCTTCGGATTCAAAAAGTGCATTATTTTGTTTCGCAATAGAATTCCACTCCCGAACTTCTACTTCTACTTGTATAAAGACTGCGGTTTAAGTTTCTATACAAGCGGGAAGACCAACTTTGCCGCCAATAAATACGTGTATTTTGAGGTTGGCCAAGTTTATACTTAGTTCACTAATTGCAGCTTCGTAGCGCAAACAATTCACCTCTCTTTCCAATGTACTGAGTCTAAAAGAGATGGACTTAAATGCCTAAAACACGTACAGCCAAGGACTTTAATTCATGAGCCACCATGGAATCAATTCACAGTAAACGTCATAGTGACATCACATTAATTATCAAGGGAATTCCTGGTGATTTTTTCTTTGAAAAGGTTCTATGGTGGTTCATGAATTTAAGTCCTTGACCGTACCTTAAGCGGACATTAAGTGATCTCAAATCAACTACCTACCGAAGAAAATTGTATTTCATTTATCTGTGCAATATTTTTTCAAGTTAAAAATATATTATTTTAGCTCAACAGAAATAAAAATTGCAAAGTCATATCTGAAATAATCTTTCAGCTATACTCTTACTGAGAAATACAGTATGATCATGAAATTATACTCAATACCTACCAGCTTATTGATTTTTAGTGCACTTCAGGGATTAAATTGGATCCATCTATCCATCCACCTTACCCATCCATCCATTTACCGACCTATCATCATCATACGTTCTGAGCAAAACTGGTTAGGATTACTGACAACACTGGCAAAGTTGACAATCGCTACGACGCCGGCCGTTCATTCATATTTGTGGCAGTTTCATTAGTGCTTCAACAACCTTTAAAGCTTTTGTCTGCAGTTCAGAACTGCTTTCGATGTTATTAACGTAAACTTAGTGCAATAACATTCGGGGTAACACATACGGGATTATTCATGAAAGTCGGAGGTATAATAACAAGTTAAATTAATGGTAACATTACCGTTCTTAGATAGATCTGAAATCAAGCGGTATTTAGTATTACCTTGTTGTCTGTTATACCTACTAATGGTATATTTTACTCACATTTTTTTTCATTTTTCCTGTATAAAAGGTAAATTTGCTAGTTTTGACACTTACTTTTTCACTGCCTTTTACATTGGAAGTGTTGGCTAATGCAAATACGTGACATTAAAGTGTAGTGTCGGGTTTAGGATAACACCTCTCCATATCTTCCGTGGATGACGTAAAAGGCAACTAAGGATAAATAGCTTTAGGTATGCTTTAGGCGACAGTCAAGCATCCTGTCACTATTGTACCTATTAACTTAGAACCTAAAATATGCTAGAAGTGACGTGAAATGGGTTTTGATCATGTAACGCTTCGTATACTCTGCCTACCCCATTTGGGAATACAGGCTTGATGATGTATGTAAAGTGTTTGAAATTTAACAGTACTCAGGTCGAAAGGAAAAGCAAATTATGATTATTTCCAGCTTCTTATTAAATACGGGAGAAGGCAAAGCCGTGTAAAATTTTCAAGAACACTTTGCTAAATAAACTTAAAAAATCCTACTCCAAGCAAACACCGCTAAAACCTAGTATTTTTATAACTCGTATTTCAGTGACCACTAACTTGGGAATCGAAGGATGCCTGCCCAAAAGGGTGTATATCCTTTGCAACACTTTTGAAACTTGGACTTTACAGTTAGGCAGATAGAGTGTAAGTTGAAGTGATCTTTGTAGTGACGTGCGTTGTTTTGGAGGGTAGTGTCGAGTAGGGAGCTACAGCCAGTAGTTAACTGGACTATTGAGTTATGGTTTCGAGCTGTACGCTGCAGTACAGGAGTTATCAAGCTAGAGACGACAATGGTGAATGCCTTTTGGGAATTAGAAGACTTAGCACTCTAGTTATTTAATAGTTTCTAACTGTCTAGGTGTCACAGTTTTCCTTTTTAATTTTCGAGTAAAACGACTCGAATGGGATGGGCAGCGCGAAATATTACGTAGAAAGAAACACAATTTATAATATCACAATGTTTTGTCAATCGCTTGAAGGTCGGCAGGATATGTTCGCCTTTGTACTTGTGTTTTGTTCTGTACTTGTTAATTTGTCATGTTTATTTTGTACAATAAAGAGTTACATACATACATACAATTTTAGATTTAAAGTTGATTAAGTGATAGTGGCAGGTTGTTAGCACATTAAGGTTGAAGCATTATAGAAATACTTAAGTAATTGAAGTTTTCATACGTCGACCTTAAGGCTTAATGCATCTAGACTAGAGCCTAGTGACTTGCCTCAAACTTCGTGACCAAAAACAAAAAAAAAATATTTAGGTACGTGGACACACGCTATGCGACTAGGGAACAGAGCGTCTAATGTAATGAAGTCGGTCCAGAAATGCGTCGATTTCGATTGCATGTGTCATTTGGAAACGAAATCTACCCGTTTCTCGACCGACGTCTTTACACTAGATGCTCAGCTAAGCACGCAGTGTGTTACGAATATTTTAGAATGGTCACTTAGCTACTCGCCAGGTGACTCAACCTCAACACGCTCTAGACGCTACGCCAGCCTCCCGCTTTTGCGCACGGAAACATACGTAGACACACGCTAGACGCCCATCTAGACACCAAGCAAGCATTCCAGAATATTCGTTTTAGGCTTTAGGTGTAGACTACACAGCAGCAGTGAAGCAGTGACTAGTGCACATCGTAAATAACACGGCAGGGCAATAAAGTAACACTTTAATCTAACCTAAAGTTTCACAACACCTCCCCCTGTCGAGGAAGCGAAAACTTCCCGTACTTAGCCCAAATCGGGAACGAAACATTTTCTAAACAAGAACCGGGTCCATAAATAAAATATCGGTGTGTTTTCCTACAAGTGACATTTTGGAGAGCGTACGAAAACAAAGGCAATTCTTGCCCCTTGTACGGGAAAAAAACGAGTAAGATTGAGACACAGTCGCGCACTCGAGGTTCCGTGCATTAGTTAAAAGTGTACCATTCTTATTCACTGTTTCTTCTTCTTAAAGTGCCATTTATTACTGAATATTAGCAGTTAGTTAAATCGGACCCTGTCAATAGCAAGTTTGAACAACTCCTCCGCGGTCTTAGTGCCTGTCTACTTCCTGATGTTCAGGAGTAACAAATTTACTGTTTAATTGTAGCTAATTGATCAACAAATAAAGATTTAATAAAGATCGGCAAACATCTAATTTCAAAGAAATACTTTGGATTAGAGGTGTAAGAGCTTTAGTTGTTACTGGACATTAAAAACATTATTAACTTTTATGAATAAAAACCTTATTTTTCTGTTAGAAGATAAAACAAAATGCTTGTTTTCTATACTAATATTATAAAGAGGAAAGATTTGTTTGTATTTTTGTATGTTTGTAGAGAATAGGTTTAAAAAGTACTGGGCAGATTTAAAAAAAAAAAAAACACTATTAGAATGCTACATTCTTCCGTATTGACATAGGTTACGTTTCATTTTGAAAAAAAAAAAAAAAAAATAGAAATCCTGGGTAAGTAATCGTCAAAAATGTAACCAAGGGTGTAAAAATCCGTAATATTTTAGTATCAGCATTGCACCCGTGCGAAGCCAGGGCGGGTCGCTAGTCATCAATAAAGTAATATCCACGCTTGAAAGATAAAATGGAATAAGCGAATTTTATATTTTTTTAGGACTAAATGACTAAATGCATCGTAGAAATCAGCTCCTTTTGCTAATATACAGCGAAATTACATTACTGATTGTTTAAAAAAAATCGCTATCTCATTTTGCCTTTCAAGCATCTATTATGTCTTTAATGTTGTAATAAGCAGAGGTTCCAAGTCCCCTTCCCATCCAATCCGCTGTGTGGTGAAAATTGTCCTTATTGGTTTCTCCCTTTTTTTTCCACGGAACCCTTGAAAAAGTGGATGTTGTAGCAAGCCCTAAATCATTTTCGCGCATGCTGAATATTAATAATGTGGGCTACATCGGGAAAGAGGGGAACGACATGCGTCTATGTATTGGGGGGGTATTATCGACACTGTGATATACAGTCGATCGAATCTTGCACTGTACTTGAAGGAGAACTTACGCATGCCACCATCTTTCCCACGCGGGCCCAGTGCGGATTGGGAACTAAATTCACTTTTAAATTCAGGTCTCTTTCAACCAAAAGAGAAAAAGTTAGGGAATACCATAGAGGACAGACCAACTAGAGAAACAATGATGGCCACCCAGTTCCGCAACCGTCAGTTTATTTCAACTAACAAACTGTCACAGAAACTGTAAAGAGCCAATAACCATAGAGGAATAAGCCACTGCGTTACGCGCGATCTTGGGCCGGTCAATAAGAGCACAGCGAACGCCACCATGCTTAGGCGGAATCGTCTTCGAACAAATTCAATGACAATAGTACTCTATAGGTTCTGTCCTCTATGGGGAATACATAGCGCAGCATCAGATAATATGTCACCAAAGACAGATTGATGTGTATCTCTTTTGCGCATGTTCTTGTCTGCACACGTGTTTGACGTTTGTCAAGGTATTAAGCTGTCAAAATGGTAGCTGGATTCTGCTATTGTTTACAAGTGGCATTTTTTTAGTCCATAGACTTGGTTTTTATGCGTTAACATTCTTAAATTTATTCGATATACATTGGAATACAATATACAACATCCACAACATGCGAAAGCTAGTGTTATAGATTCCACGTGAACTCAGTTCAGTGCGGGAGCTTCACGTTTAAAATTAGGTTACTTCGTAATTCTGAGCTGAATTCCACATAGGCTTTTACGGAATAGCTTGTGGCAAACTTCAACTCGATTTCACATCCTGGGTGTCATTAATACCCTGTAATATATTTGTAGATGTATCAAACGTACACTAAAACGATTTAGAGAAGCTCATTGAAGAAAAAATACGACCAACATAAAAATACTCAGACGTAATTTTATATAATAAAGCTGATTAAAATAACATAGCCCATTGTATTTTGTAGGTACTATCGAACCAATTGATTCCTGACCATTGAAGTATAGGTAATAGAAGTGACAACGCGAACAAAGTCTGTGGGGCAAACCCGACAGCGCGGGGAGCGTGGGGCGT
>BHDV01070417.1:0-17814 GCA_005406045.1 Adoxophyes honmai | reverse complement strand
TGAGAAACTACTCAAATTATATTTTTAAATTTTATTAACATACAGGTATGTAAAATTTCGTTACGGATTACATTATCACCCTGTATAATACGTAGTAGTATTAGATCAATGTTCCTGACCCACCGTAAAACTTATTTACAGTGAACGTCATAGTGACGTTGCATTGCTCGAGAAAGAAAATTACAATAAATCATTACGATTATTGCGACAAAGTTCTACGAGGGATCCGGAATCAATTGGATCGATTGTATTGTTCTTTTAAAACTGAATGTCAACCGCGCGCCTAAAACTATAAATCATACTACATATACATACATCACGCCTGCATTCCCAAATGGAGTAGGCAGAGCACACCGAACGCTACATAGATAAAATCAGTATATCGCGTTTCTGGGGCACTTTTAGCACATTCCTTTTAGGTTTTGAGTTAGCAGGTATGACAGTGTCAGGTTGCTAACCTTTCGCCTAAAAAATACATATTACATACATACATTCATATTCTCACGCCTGTATTCCCAAGAGGGGTAGGTAGAGCACGTGAATTCAAAAATCCAGTGCCACGTTTAGCAATTTCAGGGTAACCAGATGGTTAAACGTGATATTGCAGTGACAGGTTGCTAGCCCATCGCCCACAATACACTAACCCTTTCCCAAAGTCGACTCTTAAGACACCCACGGGAAGAAAGGGGGAGGTGCTATTCTAACCCGGCACCACACGGAAATAAAATATCCTTAACCTATTTCCTTAGTCGCCTACTACACGGAAGAAATGGCTGTATTATTCTAAACCTGACACCACTTGGAACCATTAAAATTACCTCTTTTAATTATACAACTGAACTATCTAACTTAAAATTAATTTCCTCCGAATCAATCAACGCTTCTCTGCGATACACTAAGTACTTTAGCAACTTAAATTGTGCACGGGGTTTGCATTTAAGTGTCGCTTGATACCGCAAAGTACTCAAGGGAGAAGTTGTCTTTAGATTACGAGTATCTTTGTGCTTCAAGCTGTTGTCAATCTTTGTTAGCCTTTTGCACTAGAAAAGAGATGTTCAATGTTGTTTCATTATAGTAATTCTTAATTAAAAGGACCGACTTAAACTGTTTAATTTAAATCATAGTCATTATCATATTTATAATATGCATGTACGACTCATAGTCATAGTCATAGTCATTTATTCAATAACAATACAGGTATTGTGTTTGAAAATTATACAATAACAATTAAATATAAATACAGAAAAATCATGTCGTCAAGCATTACATTTACCAAAAAAAAACAATACAAACTCATGTCCAAAATAAAAAATAAAAACAAATAAATAATCAAAAAGTGGGCTGTAAGCGCAAATATACATGACAAGTCCCGCGTACATGCATATTAAATGTGAGTGAGAATCGCGAAAGTTTAAAACATTACATAATCATTATCATAATCTTAGCCATAAGAAGGCCATGGACGAAAATAGGCATCCTTTCTGGCCTTCAATATGTACCGACTGGAAGGGTGAAAGGAACCTTTAGATCATGAAAGCATGATTAAGTCCGTCCGCTTGTCTGTTTGTCACAGTAGACTATCCCACAGTCTTCAAAATCTATCTTGATAAGATTTTAAGTAGAGACTCCTAAATTTTGCCAAGCTAAATTCCGTGGAATACACTTTGCGTTTGATAGTTTTCGAGCGCCTCCAGAATAGAGCCCGTACAGTCGAACACAAATGATTTATTGTGTTTGCCTGGTCCTGTCTCCTTGATATCGAGATTTCTCCGTCAAAACATATACAGTAATATAAATATATATTGTCTGTTTGTCTGTAGTGAGTGATATTGTGCTGGGTGGTAACAATAGTGTGAATGTTTTTGGCGAAAACATAGAGCCTCGTGATGTTGTTATTTTGTATCTAATGATTATGTATTGCGGTGAATGATAGAAGGGTATTTGTATGAGAGATTATGTGGGGCCGTATTCGTCTTCATGTATTTTTGCGCCGACTGTACGTTTATAAATGTCTATTTTAGTTATGGGACTAAGGGAATAATAATTTATTGACTACTTGGGGACAGAACCATACGAAGTGATGAATTTCTGTTTCTTGAACGGAAGTGCCTATTCAAGCGAATTCAGCTAATTGGAAAGGCTTCGAAAATCCAATTGATTAGGTACATAGGTAATATATCTATCTTTCCTTTTCTTATCACGTTTTATTTCTTAATTCGTCTTGTGTTGTCGGGGTTAGAATAACACCTCTCCATTTCTCCAGAGGATGTCGTAAGAGGCGACTAGCTGACAGTGATACAAGACTATGATCAATGTACAATCTCTTTAACCGACCTTGACAAATAAATTATTTGATTTGAACTATTATCCCCTTAAATTAAAATCTACGACTACTAGGTACGAAAAGTGAAATTGTCAGGGCTTATAACTTATAACTGTCAGAACTCAAATATCTTATTCATTATTTTGATATAAATTGTGAATATGTTAATCCCAGATAATTTTACAGAGCAACACGTTGCATTCAAGTAGAAAATAGGATTTTATTGATACAACTCAGCTTTTTTGCGTTTTTAGTTTAGTTAACTACACCAAAATAACAAGCAAAACTACTCAACCATAAATGTAAGTCGTTAAGCTTCATCCAATCCCATGTCCTTGTTACGTCTCGTAAGACATGTTGTAAAGAACAAATTGACCAAAATCAAAGAAATCTCTAAAATAAGAATCAAAACACCAACAAGCTGATGATTCGTCAAGTTTCACCCGAACTTCGTCATAGTCGAAGCAAGATCGTCGACCGTGATGGCTGCCAAGCGGTGCTGTACGACGCGTTGATAACGGGGCGGTCAATACATTTGTGATATTAAGTCGGTAAATCAAGACTTTGCTAAGCACCGCTCTGAGGAACCGATAAATGGGTATAGAGTTGGTAATACCGCCACTACCGTGGCTAACACTAAACTTCTACTATATTTCGATATTTATGTTATTATTTTTAATGATAATAATGATATTATATTATCTCGTGGAGTGTCGTCGGGCTTAGCGTAACACCACCATTTCTTCCACGGATGTCGTAAGAGGCGACCAAGGAAATCGCTTAAGGTATTATTTAGGTGAGAGGCTAAAAACCTGTATACCCTATACCCTTCTCTCAACAAAAAATGTAACACGGCAGACTGCTGCATTTGGGGGAACATGACAGACAGCCGCATTTGGCGAGCGGCAGCTGGCACAGCCTGACAAGGTTATGGTGGTTGGTAGGTACAGTCGAGTTCATTAATATATGAGCAAAACTGAGGGGTCAAAAATATCTGTACACCTTTATGACATTGACAATAAGGTGCAAAAGTTTACATATTTGGCATTTGTCTGCTCATATATTTATGAACTCGACTGTACACTAGTATAAAGACGATGATCATTGACCAATGTATTTCGGAACACGTGCAGCGACAATGTTAGCTGAAAATTAAATACCGTATTTAAACTAGGTAAAACCCTGTGCCAGAGAATCTGTGCTGTATTTATAAAATTTATTTGTAGATGTAAGGAGAGCTGAAATTTTACTTACTGTTTGAGGACCCATTCTCAAAATAACACATGTACCTATACAAGTAAAATAAAAACATTGCATCAAGGCGAATTATCCCGGAAAAATTCAAATAAATTCTGATACAACATTCTTTACGCGTGTGGTAATAATAACTCTATGTCTTTCCCCAATAAATAACAAAAGTTCGCGCTATATTTTTATTTTACCATGTACAAGGATTGCCAAGTGTGTGTTTGTTATTGCACGGTACCATCGCGGCGGGGGATCTTAGAAAAATGTCGGGAGTCGAGATAAAATATTTTCTCATCTCCACTGTTTCGGTAGTTAATTCATTTTTCCAATCCGTCTTGTTTTTTAAACAGTCTGGCTAGGAGCCAGTAGTGACATTTTATAGAAGAAAATAGCTTGAAACTTAAGTCACAGTTTTATTGCAGGTCATAATTTAACTGGAGTATTTTCTATTGCATATCTGGCGAGATGGATTCTTAAAACTAAATATATCCACACAATGTAATTGGTTTAAAACAATACATCTCCTATTTTTCATGAATGTCGTAAGCAGCGACTAATAAATAAATGTAGGTATGCTTCAAACCAATGAACTTGAAAACTAAAAATTCAAATTGGTAAGAAGTTAAAATATGTTTTCTACACTAATATTATAAAGAGGAAAACTTTGTTTGTTTGTTTGTTTGTATGTTTGTTTGTTTGGTTGTAATGAATAGGCTCAGAAACTACTGGACCGTTTTCAAAAATTCTTGCACCATCCGAAAGCCACATTATCCACGAGTAACATAGGCTAAATTTTATTTTGAAAAAAAGAGGATTCCGTAAAATATTTGGGTTTAGATACCTACATCTACACTAATCTACACTAATATTATAAAGAGGAAAACTTTGTTTGTTTGTTTGTTTAGTTGTAATGAATAGGCTCAGAAACTACTGGACCGTTTTCAAAAATTCTTGCGCCATTCGAAAGCCACATTATCCACGAGTAACATAGGCTAAATTTTATTTCGAAAAAAAGAGGATTCCGTAAAATATTTGAATTTAGATATCTACATCTACACTAATATTATGAAGAGGAAAACTTTGTTTGTTTGTTATAAATAGGCTCAGAAACCTACGACCCCAAAATCCGAAATTTACGCGAACGAAGTCGCGGGCGGAAAGCTAGTACATGATAAAAGGGTAACATAAAGATGTTGAGATTATTAATAATTGAACTTATTATTATGTCCTGTCCTGAAAATAAATATGTAGAAATCCATTCCACAATTAGGAAGGGAGCTCGATAAAAAAAAGAATAACATAGTTAATATCCTATTGATCTTTAAGAATGTTATTACTTTCCTTTGGCACATTTTATTAGGAACATTCAAGAGATTCCTTATTATTCCTTAATAAGGGTTCTGGTCGAATAAAGATGAGACAAAAGAATATAGGAATTTTTAATTAGGGCTATGTCAATCCCTAGGGGTATAATTATTCTTCAAGATACTTTTACATGTTTCTTTGTTTTTGTTCAAGAATTTCTTGGAATAATGAGCGGTTTAGTGTCGAAAAACAATGGGAAAATGTGGAAATGTGTGTTGTTTAATATTTTATTCATATTATCAAAATGTGCTGTGTGATTTTGGGATGGAATAACACCATTTCTGCCGTGGATGTTGTAAAAGGCGACTAACGACGTAGGTTTCTAGATATGATTAGGCGATAAGCTAGCAACCTGTCGCTTTTATATTATCTCATCCAGCTGTTTTCAAACCTAAAATTATGCTGGAATTGGCTGCGAAGCGTGAAATTGTCATAATGATGAATGATGGTTTTGTAAGTTAGAGAGCAAAAAAGCGTACAACAATCAAAAACGGAAGTCAATTCAGTTTTAAGATACTTTTTACTGGATTTTTTGGGGGTGGGCAAACTTGAGAAAACCTCAAAATTCCGAAATATCATTGTTTTTAATGCTTCATAATTTGTCAGAATTTAGAATTTCGCAGCGTTCGAAATATATAACTATCTACTTTTCGGATTTAAGCAATACATAAGTAAAGTTACTTGACGATTAACGTACATAAATAACAAAAATGTTCAATGTCAAGTTTTAAATTGGACGTCTCTCACATACCTTGTCATTCGAATGGATAAAATTATATCAAATATCGTCGCAAATGAGTGCTATCAAAGTGTTTTTGACACGTCAAATCAAATATATCAAAGGGGTGTCACCCGACCAATTTGAGAAAAGGTAAAATACCCGTGGCAGCTTGCAGTCAGAAAGGTAGATCAAATAAAATGTACATACAATCACGCTTGTCTTCTCAAATGGGGTAGGCTGAGCACACGAGACGCTATTAGATAAATCCATGAATATATCACGTTTTGTGGCCACTTCTAGCATTTTTTTATGTTTCAAGTTGGTAGGTATATTAGTGAAAGGTCGCTAGCCTCTTTGTTCCTAGTGGACTCTTACGGCATCCAGGGAAAAATGAAGAGGTCTCAATATAAACCCGACACCACACTGAATTTAACTCATCGGTTACATTTGACAATGCAACGCGTCTGTACATACAGGGTTACTGGTAACTCGACGTATTCTTGGTAGGACTTGATAGAGGAGCTAAAATGCAATATTTTTAAGCCATCATATGTATGGCCGAAAATGAACGGTTCTTGAGTTATTGATTTTTTAAGATTTTTTTTGAATTTCCCAAAATTTTACATTAAAACATTTTTTTTTTAAATTTGGCCGTCTGTTGCGGTATTTTTTTATTTATTTTTGAATTACTAAACTATTGTCAAATTAAAACAAGTACAAAAACCCTAACAAAACAAATAAAAGTGTTCCAAATCAGCGAAAACATTTTTTACGTTTTATTAAATCTGTAGTTGTTGTTACTAAACTATTGCTCTAGTCGAAAAAAATAATATGACATCAAGTGTACAAATTGTTAGTAAAACATCTACGTTTCATCAGCTTTCTGAAAAGGTATCATAGTCCATAATAATCTTTAAGAACTTTTCACAAAACTGCCTTAAATGAACGATTTCGTTTGCGAGTCATCGCGGAATTGTATGGAGATGTGTTGACCGCGACAGTTGTGCAAACGTTCCGCTGGCTGCGCTGTCTCAGTTTCCATACTATTTTGTGATGACTCGCAAACGAAATCGTTCATTTAAGGCAGTTTTGTGAAAAGTTCTTAAAGATTATTATGAACTATGATACCTTTTCAGAAAGCTGATGAAACGTAGATGTTTTTCTAACAATTTGTACACTTGATGTCATATTATTTTTTTCGACTAGAGCAATAGTTTAGTAACAACAACCACAGATTTAAAAAAACATAAAAAATGTTTTCGCTGATTTCGAAGACTTTTATTTGTTTTGTTAGGGTTTTTGTACTTGTTTTAATTTGACAATAGTTTAATGATTCAAAAATAAATAAAAAAATACCGCAACAGACGGCCAAATTTAAAAAAAAAAATGTTTTAATGTAAAATTTTGGGAAATTCAAAAAAAATCTTAAAAAATCAATAACTCAAGAACCGTTCATTTTCGGCCATACATATGATGGCTTAAAAATATTGCATTTTAGCTCCTCTATCAAGTCCTACCAAGAATACGTCGAGTTACCAGTAACCCTGTATAAGTTAAGTAATTTAAATTAAGTAATTATAAAATCATCAGACTTAACTCAGCAATTTGTCCGTCAAAGGGTAACAAATAGTACTTATTTTAAACAAACTTTTTTTTTACATTACGTTTTAGCGTAAAATTAAAAAAGGTAGAAGAGCATTTTAAAATTGATATCTAACGTTTCAAAGAAATCACAGCTGTGTAATTCTCACGACATTTTTGTTGAAGTCGCTTTTTTAAACGACCCTTTAATTGAGTGGCGTGACAGGTACACTCACAGAGAGAAGGGTTGTCAACTAAAATAATCATTTTATTAAATGTTAACAATAGCATTTACTTATAATTGTAAAGGTAAATATAGACTGAGTAACAACACTCACCCGTTTGTCTTATTTCCACGAAATATACAATCAATCCTAAATATTAAGTTTAAATTAAAGAAAAACTAAGAGAGTGGCAAAACAATAATTATCATTTCCGATAAAATAATTTTAGTAATGACTAGCTGCCTGACGATCTTCGTACTGCTTTAGCAAAATTGTTTTTCCGAAAATTACAACCAAAATCAGCATTTTTTTTTATTGCAGTTAATTTTATACACTAGTAAAACTTTACTATTTAACTAGTTGTTGCCGAGATTACTTTTTCTCAATCGTTACCAAACCAAAACTGAAACACTTTTCCGCGCAAATGCACCTTTTAAAATCACTTTATAAATGTATCACCCACATCTCAACCCCACTTTGTCTGACACCATGGAAGAAACTATCCGAACCTTCCACCGCGTCCTATCCGTCGCAGGCGTCACCATCTACGCCAAAGAGAACTGGGATTCCAAGCTCTGGCTAACCTTACAGGTCTTCAACGTTATCGTCGGCTTCCTTACCATCATCTTCACCACCTGTTTCGTCGTCATCAACCTCTCCGACATCCTCGTCTGCATCCAGGGTGCTTGCATATGGAGCACAGGCTTGATCATGTTCATCTCCTTTGGCGTCTGTCTAGTTTTCCGTAAACAATTTAGGATGTTCCTCGTCGAGATGGGTTTTCGTGACTCCATGCTGGATATGCCGCTGATTAAATATGTTTTGAAATTAGAAAGGGGCGGGAAGCTGGAGGAATTGAAAGGGATGGTTATTGACTCCCAGGAGAAATTACTGAAAGTAACTCGGATTCTGTTGAAAACTTACGTTTTCAGCGTGTGGTTGTGTGCGTCTTTGTACTTGAGTGATTCTATCTACCAAATGGTTACGAGCAAGGATGATTCTCTCAGACTCATCGGTGAGTATTTGGTTTACCTTTAGAATAGGTAAACTCATTATGTGTCTAATGGATGTTTCTCATTTCATTGCCAATGAATCAACCCCGCTATAAGTGCTGAAAATTCATATAAAGGGTTGTTATTCTATAAGGAAGTAAACACTTTAGCACAAAAAAATACGAACAAAGAAAAATACAGAGACAGACTTATCAAACGATCTCTTGCAGCCAATTTTGAGAGACAGAGGGGAAATTAAATCATTCATGACATGACCTCGTCGTCATAATCATGATGACAGATTGGTTTTACATACAAATATAAGTTGGTTCAGCCAATCCATACACGTCTTTAATGATTTTTTATCACTGATAAAGGGGTTTGCTAATTACTACTGAAATAAGAATCTCCTAAGCTTTCGAAAATCGCTAAATACAATGTTTGACGATAAAATTTTGAATGATTTTTAACGTAAGTAATGGCCTCATTCAAGGCTTCTCTTAGTATTAGACCGCTGAAATGCTTCCAGGATTTGACATGTGGATACCGTGGAGTCTACAAAATATGAACGTGTACATTGCTACATACATTTTCAATGCTTACTCCGGATATTTGTGTTGCATCGGTGAGTTATAACATTTATACCATAACCATTTACAAAATGACACTTCTGAAAGGGTTCAACTAGCTCCAAAATTAAACCGAAATGAAACCTTAGCTCAGTATTTGTAAGGTTTGGTTTCGAAATGTAAGGGAAGAGGAGTTAAGGTCTTTTGGAAGGTAAATTGCCATATTGCGGGCCCGAATTTGTGGTTTGTTGATTAAAATGTTGGCTTTTGTGTAATAGGTTTGAATGTTTGGTCGTTCACGTATGATTGTATTATAAGAATTATAATAATTGCTTTGTGCTGTCTGTTTATACACAGTTTCATTAAAATAATACGTTTTCAGTATGATCGTTAATTTGTTAGCTGTATAACTTTTTTATCATTTAACCGCGAAGAAACAACGAGTCGGTTTTTGCTGTGTGATGTAGGTTTAGAATAAATAACACCACTCCATTTATTCCGTGGATGTCATTAGAGGCGACTAAGGTATATTTTTGGGGAAAAGTTAGCAACCTGTCAGTATAGTATTACCGCCTAACTTAAAACCTAAAAAATATGATAAAAGTGGCTACGAAACGTAAAATGCTCATGGATTTGTCTATGTAGCGTTTCATATGCTCTGCCTAACAAATTTGTAATTTGAAATCTTTTTTGACAGCATACCCTGGTCTACAACTAACAATAATTCTGCTGGTGGGCCAGACCATCAGGCAGCTGCGGATCTTAACCTTCATACTCCTGAATCTGGATGAATTGGTTGTAGAAATCGTGGGCCAAAGGGGTTTGACGTGGCAGGACCATTGCACGGAGATACTGACGCAGTGCGTCGACCATTACATCAAGATTAAACGGTAGAGCAGTTTTTAAAAGAATCGGCTGAGGACATAGATTAATGTATGTTCTAGACGATAGGTTAGCAGTAGTTGATCTTCAAAAAATTGTCTCATACTTCTAACATACTGTATAACACCAAATTTGGCTACAATAACGTCTATAAAAATGAAAAAAGATCAGTTTAAAGCGAGAAAAGTTGTCTGTAGCAACTTTCACTCAAAACTTAGGGTTGATTCAACCAAATGAGTATAATATAATTACGTCAAGGAATAATAACTTACTCTTTACTTTTGTGGATCTTTTTATATTTGTTTTGGACAAATAGACGTTATAAGTCTAAAACACACTCACAGCGGTGCGCTTTTTTTTGTATAATTTCGAATACTAAAACCAATACCGTCACGCCATCGCTCCGTGCTGCCCCGCTTTCGCTGTCATAGCATTTGGAGCTTTATTCGTGTAAATTTCCAGCTTCAGCAACAGATTGAACGTAATATGCCAGCCCTTCTACTTGGCGCTTATCCTGGACGCCATTCTGCTCGTGTGTGTGTGCTCCGTCAAGATTGCTATCTCCGTGAGTAAACACGCCTGAATGAATCTGGATCTAGATCTAGGGCTTGCTTTATGGAAGCCAGGGGTGGCTAACTCGGGGGTCGGTTCTTATGACACTTTAGTGAGGGCCCTGAATCACCGTTTGTTTTGATTAGATTTTCAAAACTGTTTAAGAGATCTGATGTTATTTAATTTTCGCTTGACTTAACATCTATAGATAAATTTTGTTAATTTATTTCCAATCTTTGAGGCTGAAAACTTGAGCTACAGGGCAATTTATATTCTTATTTAACGGGCGAATGTCGCAATAAATTTGAATTTTACGTTAGTGATAATAAGCATTATATTCATTTTGATCAGAGACGCTGGACGAAAGGAGAACAGGATAATTTTTTACACATTTTTACAACAGTTTCAATACTGCGCTGTTAAAAACAAATGCACTTAGGTACTCACGCCAGTTACCGGTTCGTTACAACCAAATATCATAATACAATGTTCTCAATACACCGCAATGTCAAAACAGAGAAGTTTCATAATGTCTAAAATTCGAAATGACTTAAGCCTAATTCTTAATGTGCACAATTCCTGACATCCTTTTAAGTCTAATTGACTTTATCTTGTGTTTACTAATTTCCAATTCAACCTAATCTCATAATGACTAAAAACAAAACAAAACTGTCTCAAGATTTAAACGTCAAATTCTCGATATGGAAAGTTTTCATTGACATCTTACGGGTTTCAGTTTGAAGGTTGAGTTAGGCATTATGAGAAAGTGTGTTTTTGAATTTGGGATGTAATGAAACTAATGCAATTTAACTTTCAGTCGGAATACCAACTAGATACATTTTGGATATCGGGTGTAATGTGTAAACGTCAATATAACATTTTGTTTGAATGAAAGTTGTCGTTTTTGAGATTTTAGTCATTTTCGAACTAAGAAAATTTGAGAAAAAGTCGAAATATGTTATAGGGTATTATGATATTTTGTTTGCCACGAACCGGTAACATTATAACAAACAAAAGCGGTCATTATGTATAACGCTAACGAGTAACGTTACGAATGCTCTGCTACAGGCTAAATGTTTATGTATGTTTATACTGTACCTACGTATTAACTTTTCACCGACGGTGAAAACATTCTTCGTCGTCGATCATTCCATTGCGACCCAGGCTTTGACCACCCCTGGCGTATGGCTAAGTGTCGCGACTTGATAAGTTGTCTACAAGACAAACTAAGCAGTATAACAAGTAAATCGTGATAGCCGAAACTAAATTGTATCAAAAATATAGCTTTTCGTGCTCCTTTTTGATAAAGAATGGTCTGTGATACCCACTAACCTTTAACAAGATCCTGTTTTTTTTAAGTGTTCACAACTGTGAGACGAAGGTTTTACTTTTTAATGTTTGGAATCACGTTTCTACGGTTTAAATACGTTGCAGGCCACAGATTTGCATTTTGTAACTATTCAGGTAGGTTTTAAGACGTCTAATAATTTTTCGATCCTACAACATTGTTAGAAGTTGTTACGACACGTGACGTAATCACGGTTTTGTGTGTTTTGTCTGCTCTATTCAAGAATACAGGCGCAATTTTTACGTGTGTTTGTTTATCACCTCGAGGTATTGGACTTGAAAGTATTAAAGTGACGTCTCCAAGCCGAACACTCAGTTGTTACACAATTATATTCCAGGACAAATCGTCTCCCGATACAATAAAGTACTACGTCCACGAATTCTGCTTCATTTTGGTCGTGCTGATGTTCTGCTTGCTGGGCCAACAGGTCGCCAACGAAGTAAGTAAGCCAAGCGTTTCACAACGCGTGTTAACTCGAAATACTAAAAGAAAATACCTAACAATTAAAGAATGTTTAGGCCTCGATTAAGGCTTGCGCTTTAAGCATCGTGTGTAGCATGGCATCTAGCAGTGTGCAACGCTTCTTCATAAAGGCTCTCAAATTTTAAATTTAAAACTTTATTTATGCAAATAATTAAAAAAATGCGAGTAATTTTTAAGTCTATCAGCGCTCGGAAAAATCATTGTTGCCATGAAGAATGCGCCGCAAGAAACTTGACAGAAAGTAGTTTTTTCAAAATACAAGATTTAAATAAATTTAAATTGACGTTCGACACCACGCGTCTCCTTAAACGAAGCTTTTGTACTTTATTTTCATCTTATACGTGCGTCAAAGCTGCACGAAAACAAAATCGCATCTTTACGTGTACAAGCGTATTCCACAAATAATTACGCATCGGCGTGACAAGCTCGCATCGACAGCCGCACCGCCCGCGTGTCCAAATTTGAAATAATTTGTTTTCTTTTTTCGATTATCAATTGTTTTATAAAGTGGGAGTACCCGGGCAAAAAGTTTGTGCATCGGCCTCCACGGCAGACATAGGGTTTGTAGAGTATTGTCTCTCTCTAACTTACGTGACACCGATTGCCTCTTTCCTAAAACTTTATGGTAGGCACTGCAAACATTATAATGCCACCTTAGGACACAGAGTTCTTAACGTCGGTCATTTTCTCATTGCGTCTAAATGTATGGTAGGATGATGATAAAATAATGGATGTTTAAAGTTTGAATTGAATTGATGAAGGAAAACATCGTGAGGAAACCTACACACAGTGACGAAGTAACTCAACGCTGTGTGTGAAGTTCCCAATCCGCACTAGGCCCGCGTGGGAACTATCGCCCAAGCCCTCTTATACTGAGAGGAGGCCTGTGCCCTGCAGTGGGACGTATATAGGCTGATGATGATTTCGACAAGTTTGAAGTTATTTCGACAATCCCTGCAGCGACCGCCGAGCGTAAGTACGAAAAGTGAAGTACAGACACTTCATTGACTTCTGTACCTGTCTCTTCTGTGTTATAGTGCACTTGAAGCCACTGAAATCATTGCTTTAAGTGCATTAATACTATGGACCACCAAAAAGCGACGCTCTATTCAATAAATTATTTGAGAACAATCAAATTTTTCCATGATTCGTAGAAGCGGATGTGGCTGATTGATTTATTGGCTAACGAATGAGAAGATAGGAAGCGAAGGGAACGGAATGGTGCAAATTAATGAAGACGGACGAATGGCGGGGAAACGAGTTGAATTTTTAGCTTTTTTCATTTGTTTTGTTTGATGTTGAGTTGCTTGAAGTGGTCCGCTTTACCGGATGAATCGAAGCGATATTGTAAAACATACATACATACAATATTCTCACGCCTGTATTCCCAAGAGGGGTAGGCAGAGCACATGGATTCAAAAATCCAGTGCCACATTTAGCAATTTCAGCAGGGTAACCAGATGGTTAAACGTGATATTGCAGTGACAGGTTGCTAGCCCATCGCCCACAATACACTAACCCCTTTCCCAGAGTCGACTCTTACGACACCCACGGGAAGAAAGGGGGAGGTGCTATTCTAACCCGGCACCACACGGTCAGTGTTTGTTGTAAAACAGGTTTTAAGAAAAAGGGATTAAGTCGAAATCATGTCTAACAGTCAGTATAAAATGTGAAGTTATTGTTACACGACTTATCAAAAATAAAGAAATGTTCACATTTATCGTCAAGTTCAAACATAAAAAGTTTTATCTACATTCAAAAAATTATGTGTCTACTATAAGTTCAGAAACAATAAGCTAAGGGCTTACAGTAAGGAATCTGTATTCTGTGGTAGCAGGTATATAATGTTAGGTATATTCAAATTCTAAAAATCTTTACATAGAAGTTGATTGAAAGGAGAAAACAAGTAGTTTCAAATATCGGCGGTTCGACATTGATTATATTAAATCAATGCGGTTCGAGCGTATGACACCGATGCAATGTTCAATTGCTTAAAGAATTTCGTTATTCTGCCATTTTCGCTAACAAATTAAAATCTCCGATTGTTGCCGATGATTACCGAGACATTATCAAGAAAATAGAAGCAATGTAGTTTTAAATTTGCACATCGCAAGTATTCATTTCCTTAATGGATTTTCAATGGTACCTTGTTCATTCATATTTTTCTGCTTTTATGTAACACTAGCTGGGTGACCGAGCTTTACTCGGATTATTTTTTGCATACATTGAAATACTGGTAATACAAGTTGTAAAACTAATATCACTTCATTTCGCTGATTAAAATCAGTTTTTACAGATCAAATTAATCCACTCCCACTACTCAGTCATCATTATTTGACAGTTAAAAAAAAGCAAAAAATAAAATAAAAATAAACCGGCCAAGTGCGAGTCAGACTCGCGCACGAAGGGTTCCCTACCAAAAACTGCAAAAAAATCAGAATTTTTGTATGGGAGCCCCCCTTAGATACTAATTTTATTTTTATTCAATGATTTATTTTTAAAGTAGATATTTAATTAAACATTCTGTGAGCATTTCAAGTATTTAACTGTTACAATTATTTAAATAGACCAGCAAAAAAAACACGTTTTTTGTATAGGAGCCCCCCTTAATTATTATAATTATTTTAATTTAAGTATTTGTTGTTATAGCAGCAACAGAAATACATCATCTGTGAAAATTTCAACTCTTTAGCTCTTACGGTTCGTGAGATACAGCCTGGTGACAGACAGACGGACGGACAGACAGACGGACAGACAGACAGCGAAGTCTCAGTAATAGGGTCCCGTTTTTACCCTTTGGGTACGGAACCCTAAAAAGCAAAAAATTATAAGTGTGATGAAAAAAAAGAAAAACTTATGTCACATCCCAGGATCGAACCCAGAATTTTCTGAATGTAAATTCTTGACTTCATCAACAAATTACCGAAAACGCCGTACATGTCCATATAAAATTTGAAGAGTTCCCTCGATTTCTCCAAGATTCCATTATCAGATCCTGGTTTCGTGCCAATGGGACCAATTTCGAGTTGTACCCTTTCGATTAAAAAAAAAATTTTTGAAAATCGGTTCACGGGTCTCCGAGATATCGAGTAAACATACAAATAAAAAAATAAAAAAATTAGGTCGAATTGAGAACCTCCTCCTTTTTTCGAAGTCGGTTAAAAATATCTGTTGTAGTTATTCGGCATCGGGACAGTTGAAAAAAAAGCAAAAAATTTAAAGAAAAACTTAAGTCACATCCCAGGATCGAACCCTGAAGCTCCTGCACAGAGAGCGGACGTTTTTACCACTATACCAAAGGAGCTGTTGAACTCTTTAGCGAAATATCTGTATACATTCAGTAAGAAATTCATATCCCGGTTTTTATTTTTTTTCTCGAAAAATTGCGTTTTCCCGGGAAAACCACTTATGTAGATAAACTTAAAACTCTAATCCTCGTCTATATAAAAATTTTCATGAAAATCGTTAGAGCCGTTTCCGAGATAGCTGGTATATATAAACAAACAAATAAATATATATACAAGATTACCTCGTTTAAAGGTATAGGATAAGTATAGGTTAAGATTAAGTACGAGTATAAGATTGTAATTTTTTTACTTTTCAGTCACAATTGTTAGAACAAGCTGTCACAGAGAAATGGTACATATTTGACCGAACACACAAGGTCAACGTACGCATTTTCAAAATGGCTCTCAGCCAACGTATGCCTATTTACATATTTGGGTCTATTACGCTGTCTTCACCCACATTTACTTGGGTGAGTATTACATTTTATTGCTAAAGACACACTAGGGTCTGATTGACCGGGCAACAAGTTGGTTGTAATGTAAGGGCATTTGTAATGTAGCCCGCGTACTTGTTCACAATTAACATCACGCTGTAGACCGACTTGTGGTGGCTTGGGTAGATACTTAGGCGTTAAGTTAGTACATACTTACGTATAAGATACAGGTTGTCCCGAAAAATAGTCTCAAGCGAAAGTCCAGATATAGACTATCCCTAGGGGAATCCGAATCACCCCCGTGTATGTTCGATTTTTCGTAGTTTACAAGTCACAATTTTTTTTTCGATTTTTTTTGTGTGACGGGTAGCCTATATCATGTAGCTGTGCTAAGCCTACTGGAAATATTAATTAGGGACATCTAATATTAAAATTTTCATCAGCTTTTATTTATTTTGTACTAAGTAGTAAGCAGTTTCTTTAGACAGATTGACTTCATAATAACCGTTTTTTTTTCTTTTCAGTTCTTGAGAACCGGAATGTCATTCTTCACTTTGGTAATGTCAGTGTTTGATGAAAAGTAAAAAATACAACATGTTTGTTAGAACTTCGTAGAAGTAATAAAATTAGATTTGAAAAGTAAGTGTTTGTTTCAATAGACAATATTAACTGCATGATATTATTATCTATGTTTTGACTAATATTTGAAAAAAGTGGGGATAAGTTACTATCTCGTTGAGTTATGTACAGAAATTTCGATTTACAATAAATATAATAAAATAAATACTGGGTGATTTAGGAGTTGTATAAAGTAAGAGAGATGCGTTTAACTTATCTCCTAAGGATCGCGATAGGTTAGGACTAACGGTATACCTGCGATTGATTTTAGCTAGCACAGCAAAAATAAAAATATAATGAGATTTTTTAAATCATGGTCACCCTGTTGTTAATTTTAAACCCTTGATACGTTTAGTTACCTTGGCTTGCAATGATATTATTAATTATTATTCATAAATCATTAAAAGTATTCTTATCAGCCAGTTAGTTTTTAAAAAGGTTGTAATTGGAAGGATCAGGTTTTTTTTGTTACAATGTTTTCTTCATTTATTTGTCAGTTATTGTAAAACGTTCAGTCGTCGATTTGAGTGATGTTAATAACTTCATTAACTTATCTACTAACTTTCAGTCTTTGCGATGAAATAATACTTTGCATAGACGAATAGCATAAACTCTGTCAATACAGCAGACGGTATAGAGATGGAATAGATACATTGGAAAAGCTGCGGGGGATGATCGGAAATTGTTTCTGCACAACGGTACAAGTTAAAAACGATATTTTTTCAAAGATCACCTTAATTTTGCTTTCTTTCAATAACGAATAGAAGAATTTCTGATGTTCGTTAATAAGTATTTACATTAACTAACTTAAATACTATACCACACTATAAAGTAACTTAGGTTTTAGGAAAGAGAAAATCGGCGTCACATAAGTAAGAGAGAGATAATGCTCTACAAAGCTTATTTTCAATAATAATATCTATATTTCAATAATCAAAAAAAAAATGGAATATTTACCACGGAATCAAAATTTTTAGTGTTCGTAATGCCACATTTTAGGAGTTTTATTAAAATGTTCTCATTATATCTGTTTACTCTCCGTATAGTGGTAGCCTTAGGATGAACTGATAAATACTTTTAAAATGATCACTACTAATTGGGTAAAAAAAACCGCATTCGATGACTAGAACAAAACATTGCGGTCTTTAAGGCGGTTGGCCACGTTAGCTCATTGAACATTTGCCGAT
>BHDV01070416.1:0-16116 GCA_005406045.1 Adoxophyes honmai | reverse complement strand
GGCAGTCGCGCGAAGAGAGCCGAGGCGCGCAGTTTGCGTTTGGCAGCAGCAGCTGCCGCGGCTCCTAGATGAAGGGCGACGAATTAGTCCGAAACATGTCGAGCTAAACTCGATTTATAACGTGAGTCTCACGGTAGTTTAATGTTAAATGGTCCTGTGTCTTGTTTCAAATCTAAACTCTGCGTTGTTTTTAAACAGATACCAATTCCGAAGTTCGGCAATTGCAAAAATATACTTTAGGGTACCTTCTAGATCTAGATGACAGGCTAGCATCCTCTCCCTGTTACGTCTTCTCGTATCTGACCATCCTGTTTGACATGACGTCAAAAATAGCAGTACAATCGCTGGTGATTAGTGATTACCAATCTTAGTTGACCCACTTGTTTGAAGCATCAAATTACGAGCACCAGCCGTCTTTCCCACGTTGGTGAAAATATCCCTAATTTTCAATGGACACGCAACACTTTCGTGTATTTCAGGTAAAAACCGAATGGGGGTTCATTCAATTAACTAAAGAACTTTTGAGTTGCCTCTGTCAATTTACAAATTAGTTTTGTTAGTCAACTCGGCACTGGAGTCGAGTGGGAATCAGTAGAAATTTCGAGATTCAAATGAATGCTTTCGGTACGTAGGAACTTTATTTTTCGAATTATTAAAGCACTGGATAGCAATTATTTAAGTGATGCGTACGAGTGTTTGTCCATTGGCAATGGGGTCGAAAAATTGAGCACTTTTCCGAGTAGAGACTACGGCCCAGCAAATGCAGCGTTTACTTTGTCTACTCTGTCTATCCTATTTGGGAATACAGCTGTGATGTATGTACCAATTGGCCAAAACCGACGTATGCTAGCATCATCATAATTTCAGCCATAAGACGTCCACTGCTGAACATAGGCCTCCCCTTTAGACTTCCATAAGTACCTATTGGTAGCAACCTGCATCCAGCGTTTTCTGGCGACCTTTATTATGGTTTGGCCCAAAATCTGGAATGCTAACAATTAAGAATGTGGAGTGGAATAAAACTATTATATCATTCTAATTTGTCCATTAGTTAGATTACGGAAAAACATGAGTCACGTCTTTTTTGGTTTATCAAAAATAATTAAACATCGATGAAGGTATAAATCACCAAAATTCCTGAGTGGGGGCTTGTGACGCCACGGCTCGGTAACGTCGTGTCGTCATTCGAAACTTCAGAGCACTGTAACGTCATCAATTCTTGTTTGTTAATTAAGATAAAAAAAGTATTATATTTTTTTGGTAGTCGATCTGACGGACTAAATAGTTTTTTAGGCATCTACTTCCTCAAACTTTTGGCCAGAACTAAGTCGGCATGTTATTCGGCCAAAAAATAGCGTCAAAAGAGCCTCATATTTCCGCTATCCGGATCTAAGGGTAAAAAATATCCGGGCAAACAGGCCGTCAGCCCCGATAAGGCAGGCCTCGACAAAAACCGCGAATTATGCTAATCCTGCCAACTTCACAGGGTCTCTTTGCGCGTTTAATGCGTGAGATAATGAACTTTTTTTATTTTATCGAGTTACTACGTTTTACATTTAGGCGTGGAGTTTAGTTGAGGTCTTTAATGTGTAAGGGCTTGGGTTGTTGGCTTTTGATGGGAAGTGGCTGTCGGTTGAAAGTGATAAAGGCATTAAGGTGGTGGCCTTCCCATACTAACTTCTTGCCACGATCATGTCGCTTGTGGAGGGCGTTTTCTTAAGGGACTTTTAAAGATCTTATTTAAAGTCACATAGATACATACATACAATCACGCCAGTATTCCCAAGTGGGGTAGGCAGAGCACACAAAACGCGACAGAAAAAACCATGATTATGACTATTCCAAGCTTCGCAGCCAATTTCTTCTAGCATAATTTTGGGTTTGACAACAGATGGAAGAGGTAGTATAAATAATATAATAGTGACAGGCTGCTACCCTGCCACCAAATACCTTAGGCCGTGGTCGCCTTCACCCGCCGCCCGCGGCCGACAATGGCCCGCCGCCCGCGGCGTCTGAATGGTATGTTCGGGAATGCTCGGGAGTGGTCGTTTTCGCCGGCTGCGTGCGGCGTTCCGTTTACTACTATTATTCAGACGCCGCGGGCGGCGGGCCGTTGTTGGCCGCGGGCGGCGGGTGAAGGCAACCACGGCCTTAGCCAATGTCTTAGTCGCCTCTTAGGAAATTCACGGAAGAAATTGAGAGGTGTTATTTTAAATCCGAAACCATACGGTTCTGCCTTCCAGAACGTTCTAATCTCATGTAAACCCAGCTGGCGACATTATGTAATAAAGTATGGCGGCGTATGACAAAGAGAAGGTTGCACATTGACCCAGAAATACCTAGTTGCCGAAACTAGGGGCACTTTGCTGTGGCTGAGAAACACTGGCCTGCGCATTTGACGGCAATGGAAATTACACTAGAATCTGTTTATTATTACTCTGTTTATATTGATCAATCGCATTTTACTCTACTAAGTTTGGATTTGTTATAAAATAATTAGTTACAAATTCGAATATAATGTCTTTGTGTCGCTTATTATGACCTATTTTTCACAAATTAGGTCCTGTTATTATGACCGACATGAATTTTTACACCTTCGGAAATGTTTGTTGATACGCTACGACGTTAAGCACGAGTTTAGCTATCGTTTTGAAGAAGGCTGCAAAATAATTGTTGTATTATCTAATACAGAAAAGGCAACGTCTTTTGTTTACATCAGACTTTGTATTACGTCCGCTTATTACGTTTTTCGATTCTCTCTGATGTTATTACAGATGGATTGGCACCCTACAACGCGACGTTCTGTGTCTCTACTGGACCTATCTCCAATCAACCTTAAATCGCACTTGTGTTCCCAAGTTAGAGCCACTATAACTCTACATAGACAAAATTGTGACTATTTCACAATTCGGAACCACTTTAATAACATTCAAATTATTTTTGTCCTAAGTTTCGAATACAATTACAATATTATCCGTTTGTGTGTTTTCTCTTTAAACCTTCTCAAAATTCCCGTTCGCATCATTTTGTTTATGTGTTCAGACAAATCTTTATCCTTTTGATGGCTTTATCCCTTTTTTAATATTTTTTTGCGCAGGCTGATCTTTATTTGCCATTTAAGCACCTCGCCTAAACGCTTGAATGCTTAGCTGTAGGTAGCTATTTCATTGAACGAAGTGCTGGAGTTCAGTAAATGGGTCAGTTCGGATTTTTTACAGCTTTTTTAATCTCTATTCTATTAACTTTACATACATAGACAAAACCATGGCTATTACATGTTTCGTGGCCACTTCTAGCATATTTATTAAGTTTTAAGTTGGCAGGTATAACAATGACAGGTAGCCTGGCGCCGAAAATATACCATAACCTATTTCTTTAGTACTTTTAAATAAAAATTGTTACAATGTCACAAAAATTAAAAATATAAAAGAAAAAACAAACAGTAATTAAAACTTATAAACTACAAATCACCACCCCGAGTCGTACCTGGCCCAAAAGTCCCCATCACACCCGCAGCATTGCCCCACTGAATAGCCAAGGCAATCTTCTGCACCAAGTACGACCCGGAGCAGGGGTCACAACCCCTGTTGCGCAGTCTACGGCCCAACTCACCCACCAAAGATTTAGCTTCAGCCCCCCAGGGACCAGCCACTTCGACCGCAAAAGGCACGAAGTCATACGATGGCTCCAAGGCCGAGTACTTGAGGTGTTTGGACCTCGCAGCATTTTTAGCCGCAGACCCAGCGCAGACCTTGACGTGCCGCCTAAGTGAGATGGAGCAAATGTACTTACGCACGTCGCATCCCACAAAAGGCAACGTCCTCTCTGCCAGGGAACCAACGTCAACCCGTCAGGCCTTTTGCCGTCGCTACGACTCAACCTTATTTCCTTCGTCGCCTCTTACGACATGCATCCACGGAAGAAATAAAGAGGTGCCATTCTAAATCCGACACCAAATGGACAACAAAAATTCTATAAATAATATAGAGTAAATAAACACATTGTCATGACTGTGTGCCTCAATTACTGCAGAACTAAACATTCTTCCTTTTTTAGAAGCTAATTTCCTAGTCTGCTGCCTAAAGCAACCAAACCTAATTCCCTAGTCATTTCCCGTCAACGATATCCAAGAAACTAATAATTATAATTCTAAACCATAGAAGACCAACTAGAGAAACAATGATGGCCACCCAGTTCCGCAAACCGTCAGTTTATTTCAACTTACAAACTGTCACAGAAACTGCCAATACCCATAGAGTAAAAAGCCACTGCGTTACGCGCGATCTTGGGCCGGCCAATAAGAGCACAGCGAACGCCGCCATGCTTTGACGGAATCGTCTTCGAACAAATCCAATGACATTAGTACTCTATAGGTTCTGTCTCCTAATCTTCTAAACCCAAAACCACACCGAAACTAAAAATCCGAAACACTACTCCAACATGCCACTTTTTAAGCAACTATAATGATTTATTCCCGAATCCCTATTTTCCTTCTGCCATCCATCCCAGGGGTGGTCAACTAACCTTCCATATCCAGTTAAGTAACATCGTTCCCTTCAATTCTGTTTGTCACCCCTGACCTATCGTAGCCAGAATACAAACGAGTGGGCGGCGTGAAATCCTGCTAAATCACAAAGGCATAAGCGCCTTAACTTTCTTCTATAGGTACGTCTTTCCAAATTGGCTGGGTAATGTATTTATAGAGGGCTCACAATTTAAGGTACTGTTATATCAACCCTTTGGATTTTTGGATTCTTTGTGTTGCCTGTGTGATGTTAAGCTTAGAATAACGCCAGTTCTTCCGTGGTTGTCGTAAAAGGTGACTAAGGAAATACCTGTATTAAACATCATGCCTGTATTCACTAATGAGGTAGGCAGAGCACACAAAGCGTTACATAGACAATTCAAATGACTATTTCACGTTTCGTGGCTACTGCTTGCATAATATTTTCTTAGTTTTAAGCTGGTAGATATAATTTTAGTGACAGTTTGTTACATCCCAACAGAATGGAAACGTGTTATTCCGTTATTCCACACGGAAATAAATAAAATAAACCGGCCAAGTGCGAGTCGGACTCGCGCACGAAGGGTTCCGTACCAAAAACTGCAAAAAATTAGAATTTTTGTATGGGAGCCCCCCTTAAATACTAATTTTATTTTTATTTAATTATGTATTTTTAAAGTAGATATTAAATTAAATATTTTGTAAGCATTTCAAGTATTTACCTGTTACAGTTATTTAAATAGATCCAAAATAGAAAAAAAAACATTTTTTTTGTATGGGAGCCCCCCTGAAATACTAATTTTATTTTATTTTAATTATTTTCTTTTAAAGTAAATATTTAATTAAATATTCTGTAAGCATTTCAAGTATTTACCTGTTACAGTTATTTAAATGGACCCAAAACAGCAAAAAAAAAACACGTTTTTTCTATGGGAGCCCCCCTTAATTATTATTATTAATTTGAGTTTAGTATTTTTTGTTATAGCGGCAATAGAAATACATCATCTGTGAAAATTTCAACTCTCTAGCTCTCACGGTTCGTGAGATACAGCCTGGTGACAGACGGACAGACAGACAGCGAAGTCTCAGTAATAGGGTACCGTTTTTACCCTTTGGGTACGGAACCCTAAAAAATGTCCTAACCAAATAACACTGTGTGATGTCTGGTATAGCATAACACCTCTCTATTTCTTCCGTGCTAGTCATAAGAGGTGACTACGATACTTTAGGCGATAAGCTAGCAACCTATCACAATTTTACCCCTTTTATCTAATTTTGGTATTAGGTACCTACCTAAAATTATGCTCAAAGTAGCTATAAAGCGTGAATTTAGTCTTGGGCTTTGTTGTAAAGTTTTGTGCACTCTGCCTACCCCAATTGAAAATACAGACGTGAAATTTATGGACAAGTAATAAATTACTCACCATGTTAAGCGAATTTACCGAAAATAAAGTTCGTATAACCTGATTGATGTACATATTAATGGTAATTTTCCATTAACGAAAATCATGAAAGCATACACGATTGGCATTCGATTTGTATGCAGCGAAAATAAAGAACAGATTTTAAAGGTGAAATTCGGAATCAGCTGTTTAATAAACATTTCATGACGCGTTACGAAATTGTAATTTTAAAAGAGATTTTTGAAATAAATATCTACTAATATTTATATTTGCCTTGTGGAGCCGGGTTTACAATAATACCTCTTTGTTTCTTCCGTGGATGTCATAAGAGGTGACTAAAGAAATAGGTCAGCAACCTGTCGCTATTATACCTGCCAACTAAAACTTAAAAACATGGTAGAAGTGGCCCCGAAGCGTGAAATAGTCATGGTTTTGTCTATGTAGCGTTTTGTGTGCCCTCTGCTTATACCATTAGGGAACACAGGCGTGATTTTATTTAGGTATGTATTAAAATGACAACAAATTACCGTCACTGTCCGATTATCTAAATATAGAAACACATTCGGGCTACAAAAGGAAATATTTCAATTATCAAAGCAAAAATCATGTAATTAATCAAAATCTCTTTGTTTCACGGTATTCGAGATATTCCAATTTAATGTCGTAAATCCCGGTGGGCCGTGCCCCCGGCTCCGATAGGAGACAAGTTCTCGTATAAATCACCTCTACTGGGCTTTCAAGCGGTTCCTACTATTGTTTGTTAGAGTTTTTGCGACCGAATCGAGATTTATGAACGAAGGAGAATAACTGATTTATCTGTGTTTTTCTAAGTGGGATTAAGGAAGGAAATTTGTCTAGTGAAGTTAAAACATGCATGACTTTATGCTTTTGTTCTAAATCGAATACGTCTAAAACGGGTAGCCTAAGCAAGATATGAAAACGGAAATATTTTTTCGCAAACATGGTAATCTATATTATTGTTATTTTACTGCATCTGAAAACACAACTAACTCAAGATGGTTATAAAAAAAAGTGAATATCGCAACCTGAAACTGACTGCTAAAATATAAAACTAAAACTGCTAAATCTTTAAAAGTTGAACATCTCAACCTGTGACTACACATTCTAGTCGTTGACTTCATTGCTGAAGGTCGTGTCCGTCCTGAAGTTCTCTGATGACCTCTGTCACCAATCGCTTCCACCCCATCCTATCCTTGGCCTTCTTCATAGCGGTCGTCACTGTGAGGCCTGTGAGAGCAGACCTGATCCGACCATCGGGTAGGAGACTTGCCACGTCGCCGCTTGCCGTCTATTTTTCCAACAACCACAAGTTTCCACACAACGACAATAAAATTGTCACCCGACCTCATATTTCCTGCTTATGCTTCTACTTACTGGACACCCTGTACACATACATGTATGTTATTCCCTTAGTTGTATGAAACTCCTGAACACGTAAAACATGAACAAATACAAAACCACTCATAATAAAAGTGCAAAGGCGAATGTCTCTTGGGATGTTCTTGTCGAGTTTCAGACGATTGACAGGGCATTAAAAACGGGAGTAGACAGAAATAAAGAATTAAAAAATACAATACAAAACACCCGCAGATTTCGTAAGAGGCGACAGGCTAGCAACCTGTCACTATAATTATACGTATTTTATTTATGTTTAAACTTAAACATACATACATACATACATATTCTCACGCCCGTATTCCCAAGAGGGGTAGGCAGAGCACATGAATCCGAAAATCCAGTGCCACGTTTAGCAATTTCAGGGTTACCAGATGGTTTAACGTGATATTGTAGTGACAGGTTGCTAGCCCATCGCCCACAATACACTAACCCTTTCCCAGAGTCGACTCTTACGACACCCACGGGAAGAAAGGGGGAGGTGCTATTCTAACCCGGCACCACACGGGTCAAACTTAAAGGCAGGCTAAAAGTAGAAACGGCCTTCATTTTTACCTTTTAGATTTCAGTTATAATACGTAGCAGTCTCATAAATAGGTAATATATTATCTATAATTAGTGTTCCGTACCCAATGTGTGAAAAGAGGACAACTGAGACTTCAAAGTCCGTCCGTCCATCATTATACTTCCGTGAATGTCGTGATAGTATTTACCACTTGACTTAAAACCTAAAAAATATGCTAAAAGTGGATGAAAAGCGCGAAACATTCCGGGCTTTGACTATGTAACATTTTGTGTGCTCTGTCTACGCCATTTTATGTATGCACATATTCTGTACACAAAATTAGTTCTGCCTGTCTTTTTGTGCAAATTTTGTGCAACAAACAATCAGCTCCTTGTCGTCAGCTACGAACTTGCACTCACTCTCTCAGGTTCCAATGAAAAAAACACTCGATTATCTCGCAAACTTCCGCCATCGCTCCCAAAAATCCGGATCATTCATCCGATTTAACTCCCGGATGGGCTTAAATCATTCCACCGCAAAAATCGCTCTAAATCCGAAACTTTCTCTAAGTATTTGTCAGGGTTCAGAGCGCAGAGCATTAATGGCAGGAGACGGATTATATTGCCAGGTTCTGGCTACTTTACATACATGACATCACCCTTAGAGTTGTTCAAGACAGCACTAGACATCGTTACGTGATCAATGATCACTTTAAAATCTTACATGATCTAAGTTTAAACAGGGGTAAACCAGGTTGGTTTCTATTTATCGATAAATCAATTATTTTAGTAGGTACTTCCGTATGAAATATGTAAAATAATTTTAAAATTTGCAATTTTAAATTGAAAAAAAAAATGAAAGAACTATTTTAATCTAGTGTATTGATAGAACATACTTCATTTTGCCTAAAGAACTTTTGAGTCCATAAACAACGTGAAAATCTTCAAACATTAAAACTAAGAAATAGCATTTTAATTTTGCGTTACAATAATTGTAATAATTTTATTTTGTAATTCAGCTACCGTGTTCCTTACATTTTTGCAATCACATTCAACAAGCGGCAAACGAATCAATGTAATCGTCACTTAAAGTAACTGATCTTTGTTTCAAAACATATATTATTATTATTCAGTTGTCATTTTTATAAGAACGACGAGCAGTAGGTAAAACAGGGTCTATTGACTCGATCACTAAAGTTAACTGTAAACGAGCCATATTCAAAGCAACTCCTATAATCAGTGCTTTGCAGTTCGGACATTTGTCACGTGCAAACTTCGGCTTTAATCGGCGGCCTTCGGCAAAGTTCGGCGACTATTAAGAATCCTGCCCGCGCAATTTGGTCGCCCTTGACTCTTAAAGTGTAGCATGACATATCAGTTTTCGTTAGTGGCCAGTATGGAGGTCTTTCTTAGCTATAAAGGCGAGTATAGACTGCTGTAACGTAACATGCACTAACACGCAATGGAAGAATTTGCCGTCCACATTGTCACGATGTATTGCAATGTAACAGAATAGGGATATGATGACTGGGTAAAAAAAAATGTATTTCTAATTAGTCCGTAAGTAAGATTACGGAAAATGTGAGACACATGTGTTTTTCTTTTTTCAAATAACTAAACATCGATAAAGTTATAGATCATCAAACTTCCGGAGTGGGGGCTTGTGACGTCACGCCTAGGTAAAATTTGTACCTAGGCGTGACGTCACGCGAAACTTTCAAGCGCTGTGTTGTCGCCATTTTTCGTTTCTCAAATAAAAGAAAAAATATGTGTACAATATTTTTTGGTAATCTATCTGACAGACTAAATAGTTTTTTTTAGTCATCTAGCCTATTCACATAATGTGGACGTTGTTCGCGCGCGTACTGTGACACCCAATCGACATCCCTATTATACCACTTCCTAACTATCAGTGTTCATGATCGTGTGGTGTCGGGCTTAGAATAACACCTTTACATTTCTTCCGTGGATGTCGTAGGAGGCGACTAAGGATTCCTTAAAGGAAATAGGTTAAGATTCATATTAGGTTAGCAAACTGCCACTATTATTCCTGTCAACTTGAAACCTAAAAAAAATTGCTAGAAGTGGCTACGAAGCGTTAAAATGGTCATGGTTTTGTTTATGAAGTGTTTTGTTTCCTCTACCTATCCTGTTTGGGAATACAGGCGGGATGTATGCATGCCCCAATTATTACGGCTTCTCTTCATTCAGTTCCGCAGTGCCGCGTAAAAAAAAACACGTAATGTTGTTTATTTATCCAAACATTCGAGAATATTCTAGAATGTTTTGACGCGTCGCTGTGTAATCTTCTTACACCCTGAACTTTTCCCGTTAAAAAACATTTTCAAAAGTATCAATGTCCCTTGGACTTCAAAGAGCGTTGTAATTAAAAGCGATTCTTTTTAATCTTTAAGGCGTTAAAGATAAATTAGAATAATTTTAAACAAAAAAAACCGACTTCAAATTTGGGCTATACTGAAAGCATTTGTCTAATAATGAGGGTGACCTTCCATCACCAGCAGGCCTCACTAATTACTGAAATTATAATTTCCAGTCTGCAGGTGCATTCAGTATTGAAAGAATTATCCTTTAACTCCTAAGCATTAAGGAGTTGACCTTCCATCATCAGCTCAGTCATATTTTTTTTACTGCCAGACGTAAATACTGGTGTAGCTTTGAAAAATGTACTAAAAACATTACCTGTGCCAATAAAATTTGAGGGTTGCCCTCGATTTCCCTCATATTCCATCACCAAATCAAGATTTGCTGGCAATGGGACCACCTGGAAACTATACCCTTTCAAACAAAAAAAAAATTTCCAAATCGGTCCAGGCGTCTCCGAGTAATCAGCGAACACACATAAAAAAAATAATGATGATAAAAAAAATAATAATAAAAAAAAAATATCCCGACGAATTGAGAACCTCCTCCTTTTTTTGAAGTCGGTTAAAAAAGGAAAAAATGTTATAAAAAATCAAAGAATAAGGTCTATTCTACATTACATACAGTCATATTTGAAATAATACCTGTATATTTCTTCCGGGGATGTTGTTAGAGGCAACTAGGGAAATAAGTTTAGATATATTTTAGGTGACATCTGTTTTTAAACCTAGAAATTTGTCTGAAACGACAACGAAACGTAAAATAGTCATGATTTTGTCTATGTTACGTTTCGATTGTCAAGAAAAAAATACTTTCTGCTGAAAAAAAAAAAATTGTTTCTTCGGCGCAAACCTCTTGGCAATGATGATCTTTGCAATGATGATTCGAAAATGACGTGTAAAAGTGCTCTTAGGAGCCTATTTGCATAAATAATTCATTCATTCATATTCTCGCGCCTGTATTTCCAAGCGGTAGGCAGAGCACATGAATTCAAAAATCCAGTGCCACGTTCAGCAATTTCAGGGTAACCAGATGGTAAAATGTGATATGGCAGTGACAGGTTGCTAGTGTTGCTAGCACATCGCCCACAATACACTAACAATTTCCCAGAGTCGACTCTTACGACACCCACGGGAAAAAAGGAGGAAGTGCTATTCTAACACGCCTAATATTATAATTATTTCAATTTCAGTATTTATTGATAGCGGCAACAGAAATACATCATCTGTGAAAATTTCAATTGCTTAGCTCTTACGGTTTTTGAGTCACAGCCTAGTAACAGACGGACAGACAGCCAGCAGCGAAATCTCATTAAGAGGGTCCCGTTTTCACCCTTTGGGTGCGGAACCCTAAAAATTGTTACTGGTGAGGTTTTATTTTTTAACCCCCGACACAAAAACGACGAGGTGTTATAAGTTTGACGTGTCTGTGTGTAAATGTGTATGTGTCTGTCTGTGGCATCGTAGCTTCTAAACGAATAATCCGATTTTAATGCGGTTTTTTTTGTTCGAAAGCTATATCCGTCGAGAGTGTTCTTAGCTATGTTTAGTGAAAATCGGTTCAGGTCTTCAAGGTCATCAGGGCATTTGTTAGGTGTGATGAGAATGTTACACGTTCAGTAAAGCCATCGAGTTGGGGCTCGTCGGTTTTTTTAATTTTTAATTAATGTTGGTTATTAACGTAACAAACTATACTCAATCTTGTAACAAAGTCAAATTTTGGTTAGTTATAGTTTAGTTACAGAATAACACTAACAGCACAACACATTGGGGTAAATACATACATATACATATTCTCACGCCTGTATTCCCATGAGGGGTAGGCAGAGCACATGGATTCGGAAATCCAGCGCCACGTCTAAATGGGGGTAAATTACTTCTCAAAATAGCCCAAAGTTCTACCAACTGAACGTATCAGAAACTTCCACTTTCTCAAATTACATCAAGGTGTTTACGTGTACAATTTAATATTAATAATGAATGAATGGCTCAGCTACAGATTGCGGAGACTGAATACAGGTTTATCAAATGGCTCCAGGCCTCCAAGATTAACATTTAGAGCGTGTTGGTGCAAGTTAAGAGCGAAAGCGAATCTAGTAAAATAATACGGATCTGGTCATGCTTTTGTATAGAGATTAGGTTGCTGTGTTTCGGGCCAATTCTGCTGCTTCTGATTCTCGTATTTTATTCTGGAAATCACTATACCTACGTTATTTCGTGTCACAAGTTATGTAGCATTAAGTAATTTAAGGTATATTTTAGATTGTTTTCAAGTGTTGGAGAAAATTGGGATAGTAAATGTCTTTTTTTATTTTTTTAAACTTTTTACGGCCGGTATGTAAGAGGTCCCTCCTGTGGACACAAAACACTTAGAAAACCCAATCTTTTGATTTGATAGAACGGACTAGTAGCTCGACAGAGGCCTTAAATTAATTTGATGTTTCTTAATACAGTTATTGGCTATAATCCTGTTGGTTTATAAACCTTCTTGTCACGTCCACAAAAGAGATGCGAACTAACGTTTGCATATGACCCATTTCCAAAACCTTCCCGGAACGGTCACAGAATATCTGTCTAGGCCTTTTCCTTAAAACGCACTCATCCCTCTAAATTTTGCTTAGTAAGTCTTTTGTTAGCCATGCTCTCTATGTTACTTAATAAATCAGTTTTTTTCTATCCTGGTATCCATCTTCTTTTACGCCAGCCCATTACCACTTAATTCCTCGCAATGTTCCTTTACTATTTTTTGAAAATTTGAAATCGCTCCCCGCTCGCGTTTGCGCCTCGAATTTGTACACAAAATAACCGTTAACATAACAGTTATGGCGACTAAAATAGTGAAACACGCGGCGCCTCCGAGAACGTAAATGGCGCGGGAAAATTTGCTTCAATTCCCCGGGATTTGCCGGGATTTTTGCTGAGCCCGGGATTAAGTAATAGCGCGATTGCGGCGATGACAGTTTCAATTAACAACTATATAATCCCAACTATTATGCGGTATTTTGGTGGTATAATGGGGTAATTCGGATTTTGAGTAAGCCGGGGATGAAGTGTGCTTGAATTGGGGATAATATATTAAACTGTGGCGTCACAATCGAGTAATTATTGTTTGTCAATTTTATTTGTTTGCAATTTATTTTATTACAAGTTCCTTGCGATGAGGTGCAGTAAAGAAAAGGGATAAAAACCAGCGCTGGCAGCCAAACCCAGCATTTATTTTGCTAAAGGCCGGCGCTGACTGCCGGCATGGCACGGAACGGCACGGCAAGTTATGCCGCAGCATCCTGTAAAATAACCCGCGGAATGCTTCGGCATGCTGTGACATGCCGCGGCATCGTTGTATCAAACTAAAGTAACATGAATTCTAAACTCATAGTAATAAGATTTAAAATAGTTGTATCAGTAACAAATCCTTTGCCATGACCTGCCGTGCCATGCCGGCAGTCAGCGTCGGGCATAAGTTTGGTGGTCATGGTCAAGACGTAAACCTATGTTTTCATATTTTTAAAGTTTTAAATGACTGCACCCGTGTGGTGCCGGGTTAGAATAGCACCTCCCCCTTTCTTCCCGTGGGTGTCGTAAGAGTCGACTCTGGGAAAAGGTTAGTGTATTGTGGGCGATGGGCTAGCAACCTGTCACTGCAATATCACGTTTAACCATCTGGTTACCCTGTAATTGCTAAACGTGGCACTGGATTTTTGAATTCGCGTGTTCTGCCTACCCCTCTTGGGAATTCAGGCGTGGGGATATATGTATGTATGTATGTAAATGGCTGCAAAGCGCAAAATAGACATGGTTTCGACTGTGTGACGTATCTTGTGCCCTGTCCGCCCCAATTTGGAAAGCGAGCATGACTTTATTATTATTTTTTATTAGTTATGATTTTTTATTCACAGTATATTTTTATCATTGTTTACTATGAAATATTTTTTTCTATCTTTCTTCATTCCCTAAGTTTAGTAAGACTCTAAATTTAATAACTTGTTTAATTATCCACTGCCTTAATACGAAAATTCAGGCTTTACTTTCCAGACGACCACAGCATACATTGGAAACTTCACACACAAATAAAAACTTGCCACATTTAATTTCAGGTACAGTCTGAACTAAAATACATTGAAACACGAATTAACTGGGACTTAGTTACATTAAGATTAGTCTGCAACACACGTCCTCAGCAAAAGTCACGTAGATTCTTACAAAGTAAGTATTTGCAATCTAGTATTCTAGTCTAGGTTTAGGATAATGCATAGACTTATATCGAAATAGATGATTCAAGTGTATGTACTTCGCGTGCCAAAAAAGAGCCAAAAGGGTGACAAAAGGGAGAGCAATGCTCTTCTTTTGACGCGATTTCATATAGTTGCGTATGACTTAGATTAGGTTTAACTGCCTAGAGACAGGACAACTTGAATAAGGCGCCGTCACATTTGAATCGGTTTCACTCGGGCTGTCAATTTCCATCACTAAAGCGCTCATTTGACGTTACAGTAGGTAGAGAAAAAGTGGCACGCTTGGTTTTAATACCAAATGTAAAATGGAATTCTCTCCATTTCTTTCGTGGATGTCGTAAGAGGCGACTAAGGACATAGGTTAAGGTACATTAAATTTAGGCGACGGGCTAGCAACCTGTCACTATTATATCTGCTCCTTAAAACCTGAGAAATAAATGCTAGAAATGGCCACAAAATGTGAAAAAGTCACCGTTTTGTGTATGTAGCGTTTTGTGTGCTCTGCCTACCCCATTTGCGAATACAGGCGTGACTGTATGTATGTATGTAAAATGGAACTCGCGGTATCTATTTCGATATAAGTCTGTGGTATCATGGTCTCTCCATACAATTAGTTTCCTAGCTCTAAGGATCTTGATACACTTTAAAATATTACCTCTTTGCTTCCCACGTTTACTGCTAACCGTTAGTGTGTTGTATAACCTTATACTGTGTGTTTCAGTCCTTACACCGGTTGGCTGGAAATTAAAAGTAAATATTTAAACCAGTGGTCGGTTAAACGCGTCTGAAAAGGCCTGTAAAATAATTTATTAATTTTATTCATTACTAGCTTTTGCCCACGGCTTCGCTCGCGTTAAATTCGGGGTATCACAGAAGAGATAGCACACATACCAATTTAAAGCTTTCTACATTGAAAACTTCCACCCCTAATTTTAGGAAAATGGGGGGTTTTGAAGAGACAAAAAGTAGCTTATGTCACTCTCCATGCTTTAAACTATCTCTACCTAAAAAATCACGTCAATCCATTGCTCCGTTTAGCCGTGAAAGACGGACAAACAAACAAACAAACAAACACACTTTCACATTTATAAATATTGGTACGGATTGACCTTATGAGAGACATAATATGTTGCATTGCTTTTCAAGTCATTGCACCCTGTGTTGTATCCACATTACGTCCTGTACGTAAGTCCCGTTAGTCAGCGCGTACGCGTTTGATTAAGAAACGGAGAAAAATATTATGCTAGGCAAAATTTTTAGACTTTTTTTAATGAAAACTCCGGGAAAAATCTTGACAGGGGTTTTCAAACGCGTACCTATATCCCAACACTGTTTAAAAAATTTAAATCCCATTTTAGCCCATAGTGTCCTCAAATGGAATAAGGTAAATGTACCAATTCTCGACGCATCTACACCCAGTAGATGACACCTGTCTTACTATGACACAAGGTTGCAAGTGCCATGTATTGGGTCACTGTCGAGCACAGGGACGTTTACCTTACACGAATTACATAGAGAAAACCTCGACTAGTTCATGTTTCGAAGCCACTTCAAGCTTCATTTAAGCGTCAATACAGATAAAGGATGTATAATTTTTGACGTGACAACGTTGTAACGTGGTCGTTACTGACTGTACTTCCTATTCTAATATCTACTTATTTATAAACTTAAAACTA
>BHDV01070415.1:0-13260 GCA_005406045.1 Adoxophyes honmai | reverse complement strand
ATCCTAAAGCCTTCCTCGATAAATGGTCTATCCAACACAAAAATAACTTTTCAAATCGAACCCGTAGTTCCTGAGATTAGCGCGTTCAAACAAACAAACAAACAAACAAACAAACTCTTCAGCTTTATAATATTATAGTATAGATTATGTAATTAGCATTTTGTCGTACTGATCACTTTGATTTAAAATAATATATCCTCTTTGGGTATGAAGGCTGTGGCAACATCAATCAATCAACAGAATTCACATAACATTTCGATTACAGATACATTTTTGATCAGAAGAAAGTAAAATATATTTAATTTTCCTATAATCTGTTAGGATGGCCACAAATTACAGTATAATATTAGTAAATGGATATGGATTCAAGTACCTACCGGTATCGGATTTCCCTAATCAGCTGTGACAGCCGTTGTACCTGGTGGCAATACAGACGTATGACACTGACAGTAACAGAAACTCGCGCTAACCTGTGATTACAAGTACAAGTTAAATGCATATCCGACGTTTCATTTAATAGGCAGGCCGCACACCAGGCATACAGTTGTTTCTCCACAATTGTAGCGCCACATTTGAAATGCGACACATTTAACGCCCCCATATATTCCTACGTGAGCACGCACACCGACGCCACAAAGTGCGCCCGCAGATTTGTCAAAATAAATAAAAGAAAAATTATGCGTACATTATTTTTAATGAGCTAACAGGTGTACTTAATAGTTTTTTTCAGTCGTCTTGCCGATCCTGTCTATCAACACATGTGCCAAACAAAGACTTCATAAACAAAGTTTCGATGCATAAAATATCACAATATGACTTAAGTACTATGAAGATTACAATAAAAAAATTAAAATATTCTAAAACTTAATAGACTTTAAAAATGAAAACCCTAAATCAACGCAAATTAAAACACAATAATAAAATACAACTCAACATTCATAGCCTGCCGCCATTAGGTATTTCGAATCCTCCACTTTCCTTAGACTAATATTTTACATTTTTAATAAAATAAAAAATCCTACGTTTATAGTTACAAAATGTGACTTTATTTACAATATTTGAACTTGAATAGTTCTCGAGTTGTTAACGTACAACAAAAGTAAAATGTCATCGTAAAACACAAATTGTCACTTGCTTAATGCAATAATTACACTGTGTCGTTCACCAATGCAACCGTCACACGTTCTTAACTACTTCAGCCAAAGAACGCCCTCTTTACACTAGGTTGTCCACCGAGCGCTGTCACTGAGTCAGGCTTGACAGCTGTCGCTCGCCTGTGTGCCCGCGGCGTCTGAGTGGTATGTTCGGAAATGCTCGGGAGTGGTCGTTTTCGCCCGCCGCGTGCGGCGTTCCCCCGGCGTCCGTGACTGCCGCCCGCTGGCCGCCGCGTCTTTAGTTATTTTGAAGCATTGCGGCGGGTGGACGCTGGCTCAATACGGAGAATTTCACCAAAGAAAAGGACGAACTTTTGATCGAGTTAGTCAAATGTAATAGTATCTTGGACGTTAGTTGGTGGATTCATCAAACTTTGTTTAATCAACCATAGCACTGTCGAAAACTCCACCCGTGACAGTCGAAAATATTCCACAAATTTCAGTTCATTATCATTTAAACGCATAGTCACCAAAATATTTTAGGCACCCTCCGTTTGTTTTCCATTTCACGAACACACACACACGTCCGTTCACAAGCAAACACCCTCGGAATGCCGCGACTGACCGCCGCGGCTACCTTCTCAAAACGACCAAACACCCGCTGTCGGAGGCGTCTAGATTCAGATGCCGCGGTCGGCGGGCCGCTGTCGGCCGCGGGCGGCGGGTGAAAACGACCCCGGCCTTACAGTTTTGCGGTCACCGTGCACAGAAAAACACAAACGACACATTTTAATTACTGCTGTAGTGCACTTAGGCGCCTCTAAAACCAACTCTTTCTCTGACAGGCGTAGTGTCTTCTTGAATGTCAATCTCACCCTCATGGGTACCATCACCAGTCCTCGCCACTCTCTTTTCAATCATAGCACGGTCAACAGTTTTAAAATCGTATGCCCAACCAAGCCAGCCAAAGAATTGAATCCATCTTGTCGTCAGATTCAAAGTCTCATTGCCGAATTCAGCCGCACGGAAGTCCATGGGAAAGGTGTGATGGTAGTTGTGGAAGCCTTCACCCTGGGTCGTTAAGTTGGTGATGATACTCTGCACGGGCATCATGTTTTTGTCGTAAGGTTTTGTGCCCCATTTGTGGGCCGCGCTGTTGGTCAGAGAAGTGAAGTTCAGGCATAGAATGAAGCGGCAGATATTCAAGTGCCAGGCGTTTGATAACGTCTCGCCCCAGAAGTACATAGGGATAATTGTGGGAAGAACATAGCAGATCAGCGTAAACCAGGGTGCTGCGTATCTGGAAAGGCAAGGCTTGTACAGAACAAAAGCAATATAGTGGGTAATTTTTATATTAAAGTAAGTAATAAACTGTTTACGGTCCAACAAAAGGAAAATACAAAAAAGTCTTAAATAAAAAGTCCAAAGTGCAAATGCGGACTTATCCCATTTGATGGAAGGTTACCTAGCCACACCCACAGTTCGGGAAAGCCTGGTGTATCCGAAAAATGTCTTTACTACTCAAAGGTTGGCTCGCAGAAAAAGCTATTGGGATGAGTTTGCCTTTGCATATTATTATACTTTTAATGTTTGACCTGCCTGTATTTTTAACCGACTTCAAAAAGAGGAGGTTCTCAATTCGACCTAATTTTTTTTTTTTTTTTTTTTGTATGTTACTCGATAGCTCGGAGACCCGTGGACCGATCATCAAAATTTTTTTTTTAATCGATAGGGTATAACTCGAAATTGGTCCCATTGGCACGACACCAGGATCTGATGATGGAATCTTGGAGAAATCGAGGGAACTCTTCAAATTTTATATGGAGATGTACGGCGTTTTCGGTAATTTGTTGATGAAGTCAAGATTTTACATTCAGTAAACAGAATCTTTTCAAAATATTGCTAATTTGAAGTCGGTTTTTTTTTGTTTAAAATTATTTAACAATAAAGAGTTAGTACTTAATCCTTCTATTTTTTTTCTTACTTTTTTTCTTACTACCCACATTTTACCGTATGTTCAAATAGTTTAGCAAAGCCACCAGAGTTTAGATGTCGTAATAGCCCACTAAGGAGATTAGGTATACAAAGGTATGTAAATAAAAAAAACATAAAATAAACTCACTTTCTTTGGAAGACGATCACAGGATTAGCTAACAAGTCCGACATGTCAATGGTTGCTCCCTTTTTCTTGACCTCAGGGTGTTTAACCACCAACAGCCACCCGATGTGAGAGTAAAAGAACCCACGAGTTGCATTGTGAGGATCCGCATCCGTGTCACTGTATTTGTGGTGGAGCCGATGATCCCTAACCCAGTTGTAGGCTGAGTATTGCCCTGAGAGGGTTTGGAAGACCATGAGCAGGATCTGGAGGGGCAGTTTGGCTTTGTAGGCTCGGTGAGACCACAGCCTGTGGACGCCAGCCATCACGCCGATTATTGAGCATTCGAGCATCACCAGCGCTACAACAATGAAGTCGTCAACGTAACCTTTCTATAATTTGAAGGAATTCTGGGCATATGAAGAGACAATGTAATAAAATTTGTGATTTGTAATATCATTTTTGAAACTTTTAATTTTTTTTTAAATTGAAGTACCTACACGGTCAAGGACTATAATTCATGAGCCAACATAGAATCTTTTCAGAGAAAAAAAAATCTACTTTCCGTGATAATTAATGGAATGTCACTATGACGTTTTGCTGTGAATAGATTCCATAGTGGCTCGTGAATTAAAGTTTGTCTGTTCATGCCACTGTTAGTGCCAAATTGTTCATCCTTAAGTACGTAGGTAACCTACACAGTTTTACTATAAACTAGCTGTGCCCGCAACTCCGTCCGCGTGGACTTCGATTTAACTCTGGCTACTAATAATAATAACTCTGATTATCAGATACTGTCTGTTCATTTCGACCTATCCGAAGAACAAAGTCCTATGTTCAAGACAGTAAATTTTCAGTACAGCCAGTAGAAGATACAAACGCGTATTGTGCCGATTGTAAATAACATAGGATTTTCAGCTTTGGATATCTTATTTTTTGAATTGATTATGTTCTATACTGATGTAAGTATTTTTAATAAGTGTATTATTTCGGGAAATAGTGGGTCCGATTTTAACATGGCACGTTTTAAAATGGAGTCACTGATGTCTTTTGGTAACAACAGACTTTGTTTTATGGAAATGTCTGAAAATTTACGTGACCTATGTCAAAATAGTACGATATACTATGGAAGTATTTGTAATTTTCATAGTCTTATGTGAATGACGTTGCGTGAAAATAACAAAAGTTTGTTAATATTTTAATGCCACGTTAGTATTTGTACCAATAAATTCATAACTGAATTAATTAAAACTTACAATTTTACAGAAATCATTAATTTAAAGCAAGAAAAAAACTTTTTTTTATTGATGGCATCTCGTATTACAGCACAATATTTAAATTATTAGGGATCGTTTCACGTAAATTTAGCAATCACCTACGTAAGTTACTACCGTGAGTTATCCGTAATATCTAGTATTCAATTCCTACGTAAGTACCTACTCATTATTAGTATCAGTAAGTATAAGTAATCTCAAAACAGACACTATTGTACCTCTTTCATAAATTTTTCAACCTAAAAGTATGATGTACCCCCGTGTGGTGACGGGTTAGAATAGCACTACCCCCTTTCTTCCCGTAGTTGTCGTAAGTCGACTCTGGGAAAGGCTTAGTGTATTGTGGGCGATGGGCTAGCAATAGGTCACTGCAATATCACGTTTATCCATCTGATTACCCTGTAATTGCTAAAAGTGGCACTGGATTTTTCAATTCATGTGCTCTGCCTAACCCTCTTGGGAATACAGGCGTGAGAATATGTGTGTGTGTGTGTAAGTATGATAAAAGTGGCTTCGAGACATGATACAGTCATGGTTTTAACTACGTAGCGTTTTATTTGCTTTGCCTAGCACATAATTTGAGAACATAGGTGTGATATATACGTTTGTATGTATATTAAAACGGTCTCTCGATTGCAACTAATTATATAATTATAGTTAACAGCCGGCTTAGCACGGCAAGACGCGAGTAGAGATACGCGCGAGATAGACTACGGCAGTCACTGTCTAGTCAGAGACCTCAGAAAACGGAAAGGAAAAATTAGGGCGCGAGATGAGTAGAACATGTTGCCGTGCTTAGCCTACAGCATATAACTCTGCAAGATTTTGATGTACCTAGAGGATTATTATTGAACAAAAAAATGTTCTAAAACACCCTTAACGGCTTTACACTGTGAAACGTACGATGGGTTAGGTATTCAGGTACCTAACATCGGAATCGTAAAATATTATATTTAGTATTAACATTAGAATCGTTGTTGGGGCAAAGATTTAAAAAAAGTTACGTTAATCTGGTGAAGTAACTTGAGACTATCTATATACTATAGTAATCTTATACATATTTCGCTAAACGCAATGTCAAAGGTCCAAAATAGCCCATTTGCTGTGAACTTCACGTGCTTCCCGCCAAAAATCAAGATATCATATTCATTTAGATTTAAATCAAGTTTATAGAACCGTTTATTAAATAGCACAGAAAGAAAAGCTCTTGATTGCATTTTCGTGTGTAATATGATAAGAGTAAATACACGCATATCATCACATACACTTTGTATCATGGTATCCGTCACTGTATAATTTAATTTCTATGGTTGTACTCGTATATTTTTTTTTCTATGGTTATTATTATGGTTGTGTATCAATATTTTGGTGATAAGACATTTTATTCGCACACTTGTAACGGCATTTTCATGTTGAACCTAATTTATTTTTCAATCGTAGCTTTGCCTCTGTCAGTTACGTATTTTTAAGATATACAGGGTGGCCCATCTAAAACGGTCAGTATGGGGAAGTCCAAAACTATACGAGATACGAAGATCTCTTCTTAGGAACCATGACATCGATTTTAATAAAAAGAAAAACTGCATTCATATATTTAAAAAAAAATGTCGTACTCAGTCCGGGAATCGAACCCGGTTGTTTTGAAAAAAAATTAAAATTTTCTATCTCTATTTAGATTTCGATTGTGTAGGTCTTAAGCAGTAAATATGTGCAAGAAATATGATTTCTAAAATGAATAAAATGCATTGTTTTTAAGTGCTTTAATTTATTTTAGTAGGTGTTCATAGTGATCACAGTTACATACGTAGTAGGTATTGAGAAAGGCGGTGGTCACTTCGAACACCTACTAAAATAAATCAAATCATGTAAAAACAATGCATTTTATTAATTTTAGAAATTATGTTATCCACACATATATTTACTGCTTAAGACCCACGCAATCGATATCTAAATAGAAATACTTTGTTTTTTTTTCAAAACAACCGGGTTCGATTCCCGGACTGAGTACACATTTTTTTTTAAATGTATGAATGCAGTTTTTCTTTTTATTAAAATCGATGTCATGGTTCCTAAGAAGAGATCTTCGTATCTCGTATAGTTTCGGACTTCCCCATACTGACCGTTTTAGATGGGCCACCCTGTATTATTAACGTTTGATATCCGACCACTCGTTTTAGTTTATTTTGCTTTTGTAGTTCTAGGATGATGATATTGCAAACAGTTGGTGAGCCAGAGCTAGGGCTATTATTGAAGGCGTAATAGACGAAAAATTACCATCATGACGCAAGCCAAATTTGTTATTACAGGTTGAAGAACATTGGATAATGATGCAGGTAGTGTCAGAATTGATAATTGTTGGTTCTAGGGAGTAGGACGACCGTCAGAAACCAGTTTTTCAATTTCTGACACAGGTCAGTACTCAAAACTAGGACTCGACTCCAAAGAAAACAGCGCGAGTTCGCTGTAATCAACTTCCTAGAATTCCTAGATAGACACCGAACTGTCATTACAGCCGTCATCATCGTGTAAAACGTTTTTCTTATATCTCTAATAATTCTTAAGTAATTTGTTCAGCGCCAAGAGGCAATAGAGAACACATTCAATTTTCTTCTACGTTCGCTACTGAAAAATGTAAAAATAATACTGTAGATAGCACCGCTTACAAAAAAACCTACACAGTTCGTAGCAATAGGTTTTATATGCAATTAAATGCATTAAAATATATAATTCATTGAATAATTTAGGATATTTTGAGTTGAATAACGTGTCAACTGACATTTTGTCCCAATTAAAAGGTTCCAAGTCAACATAAGACACAAAAATAAAGTATTATTTCCACAGAATAACGTCCTACATCGTCATGAAACGCTAAAATATTTTGTATGGGTTACTGAAAATCGTCTCATGTTACCATATTACTGCAAATTTTTAAATTGAAATATTTCATCTCAGAATTCAATATGATTGTTTACATGAACATGGGAATAAGTTTTTCATTTATTTTAATAGAAAACAAGCATTCTACACTTTCCATCAAATAACGTCTCATATAGTAATAGAACATGATTTAGCTATTTTTTGCAACAGCACTACGAAAAAAACGAATTATTGAAATTATTTATAGAAATCATGTTTTTTGTAAGTTATAGTAACATAAAAAAGGTACTTGTCAACATTTACACTTTCCTTCGTGGTAGTTTTACGAATAATTGGAATTGAGGTTTTAGCTAAAGTTGAGCTTAAATCATTTTAAGCACGACAAAATTTTTGTTTCATCTCGACATTTTGAATCTATGATAATTAAAGTATAAATGGCAATATCAAAGATCCCATCGATAGGATGTAACCATATTTGAAAGTATAAAGCGTAAACATAGCCAGTCTCCACGCGACAAGAGCCGAAGTGAAGATCAGACGCGAGCGCGCGCGCCGCCCGCGCGCCCCGTGGGGTCTCAATCGAACACAGGACGATATTTTACGGAGTGATTAGTAGAACGGACGTTATTCGATTTCATATCTCCGGAACCAAAAAAGGTACAAAAAAATTAAAAACTTAGACGTATAGAGCGTGATCTGTACATTCAAAGTATGTATTTATCTCATTTTCGTTCGAAAGTCACATCGAACTTTGTTCTTCGGATAGGTCGATTTGTACGAATTAATATCAAGAAAAGAAAGTGAACTTGAACGCTTCATTCAGAGCAAAATAAACGAAACGCAAAACACACACGATACGTTTTGTGAAACTTGGAACGTGTAAAACCATTGGTTATATTTAGGGTGTTTTACAGGAAAAAGTTAACTTTGAGTATTAGATATAACAATTAGTTGTAAAGCTTCTCTGTACACGATGTTACACGTGGAGCCGGCGAGAATTAAAGCGTGGATTTTTCTAGGGTAGGGAGGGACCTCTACGACGTACTGCTTACGCCCAGGTTTTTCGCCGAGTTGGTCCACGACACCTCTTGGTCGTGCAGTCGGTGCGGCTTTTTTTTGGGCGGTGGGAAAATGCATTACGCATACCGCCACGTCTTGGGGACGGCGCGACGGTTATGTAGGGCTCTCCTCACAGGAAGGCATACCCATTAAAAACCCACCGGTGGTTCCTGCCCGCCAGATTAACAGGCGTCGGGGGGTCCCTAGGTATGCACCAGCTCACTTTTTCGTCGCGTGGGTGATCGCGCGAAGTGAAGTAGGCTGCGTCGTCGGCGAAAAGTCCCAGTTGGACGTCACCGATCACCGGAGAGTCGTCGATGAAGAGAACATAAAGGGCCGGTGACAGACAGCTTCGCTGTGGGACGCCCGCTAGGATGCGGCGCTCCGTTGAGGTAGCATCTTCCATCGTCACGACGTGTCTTCTATCATTTAGGAAGGAGGCCAGAGCGCGGAGCTGGTAACGCAGATAGTTTGAATAGCAGCCACTCATGCCATACCCTGTCGAACGCCTTTTCAATATCCAGCAATACAGCCGCTGCTTGCTCCTTCCTGTTTCTCGGCTTGGCAAGGAAGTGAAGCACTCTCGTTAGCTGAAGGGTTCTGGAGCGCGCTCTACGAAAGCCGAACTGTTCGTGGCGCGGTGCTGGTGTGGTTTCAGATGTTTTAGCATTAACCTTTCGAACACCTTGGCAGTGGTGCTGAGGAGCGCGATCGGTCGATGACTCTCCGGTTTCTGTAGATTCTTCCCGAGCTTCGGTTTCATTATCAGCCGACCTAGCTTCCAGGCCGTCGGGAAATGGCCGGTGCGCGTGACTCCGTTTAAGATTCTAGTCATCGTCACGATGGTCCATCGCGGTAGATGTCGCAGAAGGCCATGTTCGGGATCGTGTCGACGCCAAGTGTTTTCTTTGGGTTAGATCTCTTTAGCTCCCTTTCCACTTCGCTGGGCGAGACGATAACTGGGTTGTCATGGCGGGTCTCGAAGGGTGGGGTGAAGTATCTCTCCAAGTGTTCGCTGAGTGCTGCTGTGTAATCGGCGTCGTCCCATGGGTTCGGCTGCAACTGCTTCTCGAGGCACTCGGCAAAGATCTCCGCCTCGTCTTCCGCTTTGTACCACATTTGGCCGTCCCTATCTCGCAGTGGTCTCGTTGGCGTCGATGTTGCGCTCAGCTGTTTTTACAGCCGGTCGATGGAGAGGACGTCTCCGTCTACCGACGCGATGTGGCTCTACCAGGCCTACTTCAGTTCTTCTTTGGCCTTTTCTACCAGGGTCTTTAGGGAAGAGCATCTAGTCAGCTGCCACCGCCACCTCAGTTGACTTGGCGGGTACGCTGTATGAGATCCTGGATCTGGGTTGGGAGTGAGTTTCTCCTCTCTGTTTCCGGAACAGTGTGTGTAGCTCGACTAAGCGACTTCTGGATGTTGGCGGTCAGTGTGTTGGCGGCTTCTTCCACATCCTCAGCTAGTAGGACTGGTATGTGGTCAGATGACAAGTCAGGGAGTGCCTCCTGCACCATCTCTGCAGTCAGTTTCTTGCTAATTGCGAAGTCTATGACCTGCTCCGACCCGCTCGCAACGCAATAATTGGTCTGTTCTTCGGGTCCGAAGACTGCGTTATGGATCACCCTTCCGGCGGTATCTGTGTTGATGGAGTGCTAGGCTGGATGTTTGACGATGAGTTCACCCGCCAGGAAGATCTGCATGGGTGCCATGCCGTGATGTTGGCCGGTGATGCCGCCGGTCTGTAGGCCGCATAGACCCGTAGTTGACGGCCCTCCAGTAGGACGTCAACTTCCAAGATGTTCAGGGGGTTGAGTTGTTAGGGTTGGCCGCGGTGGAGCTCGCGGCGCGCTTTATAGTAAGTGCTTGCCGCGTCCGTGCAACGTCCAACTTAAAATGAACCCTATTTTGTACGGTTTAGTATATTACTGCCAGCTCCTCTTATGTTGGACTATTTTTTCGTGTATCTATATTTTTTTTATAATTATGCAAGTTCCATGTTATCATTTAAAGGACTATAAATTACAAAACTTCAATGCTTTCACTAAGTTTTATATACACCAACAACGATACTTTCAAGCACTAATTGACAAATTCTTAAAATGGACGTAACTTTTTTATTTGTGAACCGATTTAAATAAAATATACCCTATATGTTAATCCGAAAAAATGCCTATACATCAGTGAAAACCGCAACCTTCTACGTTAAGCCGTTTTAGAGATTAGCGCGCACAAACAAACAGACAAACAGACAATAATTCTAAAAACTATTGTTTTGGATTCTATTACGCTAATAAATAGCCCTAGTAACAGTTTTTCTCAAATATCTTCAATGTACAGACACGGACTTGTTACAGATTTATTATATGTATAGATATAGATGTTCTGATTCTGATTCAGAAGTGGCGTAAAAGAAAAGAAAAGAATACTCACAGAAAAAGATTGTGGCCCAACTGGCAGCAGTAACAGCCAAATAAGCGCCATATATGCCAGCCGCATGCCAGTAGCCAAACAATACAACATTGATATAAGATATCTTAAGCGGCTTATTGTCACATTGTGGCCCTTTTAGTACTGGTATATTAGTTTCACGTGGGTCTAGGTCTTCGTTTGTTTCAGCCACGTAAGGAGCCATTATGTTATATGGTATGGCCTCGTTTGAATTCGGAAAGCGATAGAGTGAGGCAGTAGGTACGCTTTATTTTTATTTATACAATGTTCTCACTTAAAATTCAATTTTATTCTGACCACTCGTGAACGGACGATAGCTTCGCATACTGAAAAAAAGGGCGCGTCGGACTCGCGCATGAAGGTTTCCGTACCATTAATTAGGTAGACATGTGCCTGTAATGAGACGTTTACTTTGGAGTGACATTAGATGAGATTTCTTCGAGATGATGAACTGTTTTTGAGATACATCCTGATTACAGAGAGATGGACAAAGAGACAGACAGCGAAGTCTTAGTGATAGTGTCACGTTTTCACCCTTTGGGTACGGAACCCTAATAGTACAAGGTTATTTGTAAATCACTGACACCCTCTTAACCCGTAGTTCCTACCACTTAACCAAACGTTTTTCGTTTTCGTTCGGCAGGGCGCTGCGATCGCACAGATTGACAGTATCAATAAAATAATTGTATGGAGTACCTACTTGACTCTGCTACTTCTCATCTACGTAATCCACATAATTTTAACGCTCACAATTGTTTAATTAGCTAAATTTAAGAATAGTTAAAATCGTGTTAAATAATTGAATACACATAGAATAAAAAAAAATCTTACGAGAAATATGTAAATAAAATCATTCATTGAAATCGCTCCTGCCGAATCAACTCAGAGATTGCCTAAACACAGCCGCAAACAAACAGTAATAAGAGTTATTACACTAAACATATTATTACCTTTGCGTTGCGTTTTACCTTTGGATTCCAGAGATAAAAAAAATGCGTTGAAATTTCAAATCTTAAAACAGAGTATAGTCAGTCAAGATCTTTAGGGAAGCGGGGCAGTTTGACACACGGTGCAAATTGGCACAGCACTGTACTCTGGCGGTTTAGGTACTTAACTAATTGTAAACAAACTTCAGTTGTCACATTTGACAGGTTAACGGGTAGTAAATATTTTATTGAATGTTCAAATAGCTTAGCATATGAGGGGAAAATTCAAAAATGTTCTGTTAATGCCTAAGTTGAGGTATACCAGAAACAATCTTCCATCAGATCAATAAATATTAGGTGAGATTTTTTTTGTAAGCTCTTTGGACATCCGATAAAATATAGGTGGTAAAAAATAACTTACTCACCTGTCAAATCTAGCATGAAGTTTGTTTACGTTTAGTCGAGTGCCTAAATCGCCTGAGTATAATATAAAATATGTGTCGAGTCATGTTGAAAGCATTAAAAAATCGGATATAGCATGGCACAAACAATCCCCAATTTTGACGTAGTGTTGCACAGTGACTTAACTGATAGAATTTGATACGAGCGCTTGGCGTTCTTATTCAATTCAAGTTTCTACTCAATGTTTTTAAAAGCTTTTATACAATTTTACAAGCTTCATTACCAATCGTAAGACATTTCAAAATTTTATTTTGTAGAATGGTTTTTCGGCTATAATTACCGAATGCTGATTTGCCGTTATCTATTCCTGTTCCGTTATTTTTTCATCACTTATGTTAAAACCTCTAAAATAGAAGTTCGTACACAATGATTAATAAAAACGTGGTACACAATGAATCAGTTCTATTTTTGATACTGAAGTTCCTTTTAATTCTTATTAAGTTTTCCTCGGTAAAAAAAAGTAACTGCAATTTAGTAAATTTTACAGGAGAGCGAAAAAACCAAAAGGGCTTTATTTAAATGATTCTATTTACTTTCCGGCCATTTCTTACATGTAGTATTGTGTCAAATAATTAGTTCTACCTACTGTATAACAATTTTACGACAATTTGTTCTTCGTTCTCTTTTAAATGTTAAAAAAATGTTTTTCCGTAGTAAATTAATTATATTTTAAATCAATGTATCCAGTCAAAAACAAAGTAAAAAATTTTACTTCATTTTTTATTGATGATAATCATATTCCTCAAAGACGTTTATATTGAAATAATGAAGTAATAGCGCTTACTTTGTTTTTACACGCGTCACAGAGTAATTGTAAGATCAAAAATTCTTTCTAAACAGCGTATAATCATTAAATTTACTTTTTAAAATCGCTTAGTAAATAACAAGGTTAATTAGCAAACATAGCGCTGGGGGGTAGTTGGATTTTCATTTGGAGGACCCGGGGGATTGCTTAGTGTGATAAAATATCGATACTTACCTTCGATCAACAATACAACTAGATATCGGGTCAGCGCAAA